>CANNZV010002513.1:0-95427 GCA_947561585.1 Caprella mutica
ATAACAGACATAGTAATCACTAATCACACTAATCAGCAAGCAACATTATTGTGGAGTGATGTTTAGTTAAGGAAAAGGAAAAGGTGTCAAGGAATTAAAACAAAAAGGCACTATTATAGCTATTCACAGAAATGTACAATATATGAAATTTGTGATTCTAGCTAAATGTATCTTGATAGAACTCAGCTGATACTTACTTTACAGTTTTTACAACTTTAATTTATAGTTAGTTATAAATTTCTAACTGATTTGAATAGCTTAGAAGAATCATATTTTGAACGGGACAAGAGACTTAGACATAGTCAGTTAGCTTTATAACAGTTCATGGCTGAAATTTGATAATTAAATTAACTATTCACATTAAACACTATAAAATAGTGATACAGTTCTCCTTTTATCACAAATTATCTTTGGAAAATAGCTAATTTGCTTTTGTTGACACTCACACTTTAGTATTCCCCTTCTTAATAAAAATGAATGATATTCTTTCAAATTAAAGTAGCTAACTGAAAAAAGTTAAATTTTATAGATAACTAGATCAAAATTAAGCAAAACAGTTAAAAATATGTAGAGTCACAATAACACCTAAAATTCATAAAGTACCTTATCTGCTTATGAGCTTATCAAAGCCAGTCTGCAGAATACGAGACATTTTGAAAATTTTCCTATATTTATATGTATTTAACCAAGAGCAAATGCCAAAATTAGATGATTTTTGTACAGGCACTGTAGCAACTAGTTTCTGCAGTCTGCCATCAAAGCTATAGCTAGAGCCTAGTTGTAGATTTAATATCAACTTTGAAACGAAGAATATGTTCACCTTTATGCTCTTTCCCATCTGCTTGGTCTCTTTGTAAGTTCTCTTGAGGTACTGCTCCACTGTCCCCATTTCACTGAACTCATCCTTCAAGAGGTTGCCTTGTTCATCAACTTGTGGAGCGCCTGAAGGAAAAGTACAGAAATTAGTAAATTGTAAACAGTTCTTAAAAATCAAACAAGAATATAGGAATTAATTCAAAATTGTTCAGAGAGAATATCCCAAATATGAAATATCTCCCATATTCTGCAGACTGGGAAGCGGGAAGGTCTCAGCTCGGCAAGTAAAATAGCATGACTCGCAAACTCTCCATTTGTCTCTCCAGCTCTCGAAAAATCACCAAATTTCTCTCCAAAATATTCAAATTGTCATAAATTCTCTCCAAAATAACATTGTAACATAGAAGAAAATTAAATATTTCTTGCCATTTACAAATAGAGGGCTCAAAATAACTGTCACAAACTCACCATTACAATGGCAAGTTTGGTCATGCTTTAATACCTGGCAGCTCAGAAGCTCCCTCAGAAAAATTTATAACATAATAGGCTAAGATTTGGCATCTTGGGCCTCTAGTCTGAAAAGTACAGCAGGATTTGACCGATTTGTGAATTAATTCTGCGGCAAAGTCCTATTTAATTACTGTTCCCATGTTATTTGCTGCGCCAAAATCCCAATTTCTGTAAAAAATCCTGGTTCTGAGGAGACCTTCTTTTCAGAGTGGCTTGGCTAATAATAGGGCAACCATCAGTCAATTGTTGCGAGTTTGAATGATATGGATTTTGTTAGTTACCCATAAAGAGTAGGGTTTTGTCTGCAGAGAACCACTTTCATTTGTCATTAAGGAATTCTATTTTTCAAATTATAGCTGACATTTGTAATATCTCAGTAGGTCAGAACACGCCTATTCTCTGTAATCATCCCACCATATCATTCAAAATCGACTGATGGTTGCCCTATAAAATATAATAATTAGATGCATAAACTAATAAAATCGGCCCAGTTGTGAAATACGACTCCCTACAATGGAAAATAAGGGTTTTTGTGTGTTTTCATTGATGGCTGTCATGAAATACGGCACCTTGATCTATGTAACTATGATACAAAAATTTGTTATCATATTTATTCTAATTATTATTGAATTCAAATGATTTCATTACTAATTAATACTTGAATGTAAATTAAGAGTCGGATTGTTTAAGATTGTCTCTAAATAGCTGTCATGAAAAGCGACTCCCCCTTGAACCATGTTTCAAAGTATGGACAAAGTCGCCAGTATACTGGCGACTTTTGAGGGGTGAAATAAGTTTTGAATCCTGTAAATAACAAGTAAATCACACATAGATACTCTCAAGTGAATATTGATACACATGCATCAGACATGATGCATAAGGATGTTTTCTAGTGTAAAATCTTCACTAGCGAGTCCTATTTTTTCTTCAAAGTATCTTTGATCCATTTAATCACCAAACTGGTGACTTTCCTGCCACACTTTGAAACATGGCCCTTGAATTTCTTCCCGTAGGAATACTGAAGAAATATGATGAAAACAGGCAGCAATCGACTGATGGTTGCCTTATTAAATACAAAAATAATTTGTTTAAAAAGACAATATTTTTCCATTAAAAACAAACAATTCATTAGGTAAATGCATAAATAAGAAAATGCGTATTATTCGAACGCGCATAAATAGATCGATGGTTGCGCTATCGATTTATATCTGCAATAAAATGGGCCAATTAGATGTACAAACTAAAAAAAATCATATCATTCAAACGCGCACATATAGATCGATGGCTGCCCAAACTATTGATCAGTAGATCACGCAGCGAAATCGGTCGATATTGCAGATCACTCAAATATTATGAAATATATATGTCATGCGCGTCTGAGTGATCTGCAGTATCGACTAATTTCGCTGCGCAACCTGTTGATCAATAGTTTGCGCAGCCATCGATCGATTCCTGCGCATTCGAATTATACAATTTTTTTAGTATGTACATCAAATTGGCACATTTTATAACGTATGTCAATCGACAGTGCAACCATCAATTGATTTCAGCTCATTCGAATGATATGATTTATTTAGTTTGTACATCAAATTGGCACATTTTAAAACGTATATCAATCGATAGCACAACCATCAATCGATTTCTGCGCGTTCGAATGATACAGGAAAATCCATATCATTCAAACACGCAACAATCGACTGATGGTTTCTCTTTTAAATGTAATAATTAGATGCATAAACTAAGAAAATCCATATCATTCAAACGCACAACAATCGACTGATGGTTGACTTATTAAATATAAAAAAGTATTTAAAAGTATTTTCCCAATAAAAACAAAACAATTAATTAAATGCATATACAAAGAAAACCTGTATCATTCGAACGTGAAGACCACACTGGAATATTTGGCAAAAATGTAATATCTGTCGTGCGCCATGAATGTTCAAAATCACATTAACTATTTGATGGCGTGCGCTAAAAGTTCCCTGAAATGATATATTCATCACAGACGTGCAATTTTTTACATAACTTCAGTCTTCAGATGTGTGCAGCGTGCACTTATACTTATAGGTATTCACACTTAATTGTTATTAAATTACTTCTGAAACACACTGAACGGTCAAAACATTAGATACTTATCTGAAAGCAAACCTCATTACATAGCTTCACTGTGACGTCATCAAATCGCATTCATCATTATATATAAGTCACAATACCATCACTGAAGTTACTGAACAAGTTCTAAATATCAGGAGTTGTTCTCATGTTTTCCTGCCAATTTGCCAGCCTATTTTGAGGCTATTTACAAATTACATAGGTATATAATGTGAAATTGGTGTCTGTTTTATTATTATTAAGAATGTAATATATATGGTAAACCTTTCTTAAATAAAAGTTTCAGATATCTAATGTACAGTTAAGTTTACTGATAATGATGATAGGCTACCTAACAATTTGGTTATTTGGGCAAATTCCACATTTTTGATTGATAAAAATAAAAGTAAATACAACCAGTTTAACCTTATATCTACCAGGTTATATACAGTAACCAGGCTTCAGGTATCTTGGATACCTATATAGTTCAATAATTATTACCTATATACTCTTTTCTTACATGACCGAAAATGTGGAACCGTTCGATAATTCAGAACTTACCCAATGCACTAGAGAATTATCAAACCAATATACTACATTGATATAGCCTTAGGGTAAGTTCCGAATTACCGGTCAGTTCCACATCTTTGGTCATAAAAGAAAAAATAATATTTTGATAATTATTCAATTTTTATTTTAGTTGGTAACTTGGTATCAATGATAGTATCATGGATACCAACTAAAATAAAAATTAAATAATACGATCGGAAAATTTAGATTTGAATTTGATAAATTATAAAGCACTAGTTTAAACATTACTGTTTGTTTAATTAGGTATTTTGAGTAATATAGTAAACTGATACTACCGTACTTATACCTATAGGGTAAGTTCCGAATTATCAGTCAGTTCAACATATATTTTTTTATTTTATTTCTCAAATGCCCTTACAGAATGTCCGAGAGAGTAGCCTCTCTCAGCGCTGCTGAGAAATGTGCACTGATTATCAACAGCGCGATGCTGAGAAATGCGCACCGATTATCTACAGCGCGCTGCTGAGAAATGCGCAACGATTATCTACAGCGCGCTGCTGAGAAATGCGCAACGATTATCTACAGCGCGCTGCTGAGAAATGCGCAACGATTATCTACAGCGCGCTGCTGAGAAATGCGCACCGATTATCTACAGCGCGCTGTTGAGAAATAAGCACCGATTATCTACAGAGCGCTGCTGAGAAATACGCACTGACTAATATACACATGCATGACCACTATACTGAACCTATTTTTGACTGGGATCAACGTCCCATTTTCTTCTTAAGAATGGTTTAGGTAAATCAAATAACTTGAAAAAATCATTATTTTAGATTGATACAAAAAAGAAGCAGCAAAGATCCTCATGGAATAAAAATATTAACAGTCACTTTATCACTTATTAGAAAACAAGATTTTCCCTTAACAAAATGCTGCCTATTGCACAAGTAACTAACTCCTAAATCACTGTCAAACTATTCTTCTAAAATCTAAATTGTAGAAAAAAATTCCAGAAGAATCTCGTAATCAAATAGTCAGATGCCTTGCATACGTGTAGAAAGGGAGCTATATGTACTATCATTCATTCATATAACAAATCTAAGATCTTTCCCATTTGACGACCACCACCAAATTTAATTTTTTTTTGTCCATAGAATCCGAAAATCATAACAATTTTTTGTAGAAACTTATACTTTCTGAGATACGAGGGTTTAAATTATTTATTTCCTATGTATTACTGAAGGATTGAGAACTTTGAAAAAAACTCGTGTTTTAATTGAAATTACTCAAATATTATTGTTTTTTTTTTACAAGAAATTGTAATGAAGTTTGTTGCATCCGCTAGTTTTTTTGTACATACTGCACACTTCATGATTGATTAATGACCATGGCAGGAGTCTCAGTAGGCGGCACGCCCCCCCAAATACATATATCGAATATTTCCATTTTCCGTGATATTTTCTATTTATTACTTCAATGCAGATATATGTGTAATGGAGGGAAGTAAGGGCCCAGGGCCCCTACTCCCCTGCCAAGTCATTAAAGGTCCCCTCCAAGTAATTTATTTTATTGCTTAAATCAACGAGGCTAATGTTTCTTATCATTTTACTGCAAGCCCCATCAAATTTGATAGCATATTTTTAATTTTTTATGCTTTTAAAGATTTTCATTTATTTATCAATTTTATTTATCTAATACCCTTACAGAATGTCCGAGAGAGTAGCCGGGCAATTACTCTCCCGTTACAAAATATTAAGAATATTAATTTGAGAGCCCATAACCACATAATTGTGGTTCTAGGGCAATATATAATCTTCGGTCATATAAGAAAAAACGATATTTTGATAATTATTTAATTTTTATTTTAGTTGGTATCCATAATAATTTATCTTTGACCAATAATGTGGAACTATCTGATAATTCGTACTTAGGTACCTTAAATGACCATGAAATGGTGCCTACCTAGTTTAAAATATCGTATTCGTATGGTACTGTGGTACACCATACAAAGAAAAATTATTATTTTCCATTTAAACTGGTGATTTTAATAGGTATTTGTGATACCTGGATACTAATTAAAAATATTAAATTTTATTTCTTATGTGATTGAAAATGTGGAACTGCCCTCTAATTTGTACATAACTTATCCTATATACCTACTTCAATTTATTTAATATTATTCAGACGTATAATCATCATATATATTATCAAGGTATCATTAGGAACCAGTTCTTACTTAGTGAATTGAATGATTTAAACATGTTCAATTGAACTGAACATGTTTTGTTTACTTGTCACGCCGCATACTGAATTATGATGCAATATTGATAACAACTATAATGTCTATGAAAATAATTATTAAATAGGTGGTAATAATTTCAATTCTGGTTAAACTGTTTTAATACAAAATGAATATAATTATTAGTAGGCCTATACAGTTTTTTCTTATATGACTGATGATGTGAATCTGACTGATAATTTGGAATTAACCTAAATTAAATTTTTTTTGTTGTACTGGTAGTACCTTTCAAGTTAGAAATATAGGTCAGAGTTTTAATTTAATTATTTTACCTGTTTTCAGTTTTAAAGGAAGATATTAGTTACATAATAAAGTAGGTACTAGTGGGTACTAAAATAACTAACTAGGTAAGTAGGTATACTATTTCTTCATTGTAAGTTACAATTAAGAAATGGTATACCTGCACCCCACCTCCCCTGATCACTGGAGAGGGGAGGTGTGCGCCGTGCACCCACTTCTAATGTGCAGTGCAGTAAAATGTGCCGTGCGGGTGCAAGATGCCAAAGATTCCAGTGTGGCGCGCAGAAATCAATCGATGGTTGCGCTATTGATTGATATACGCTATAAAATGACAATGTGACAATTTGATGTAGCTACAAACTAAAAGAAATCATATCATTCGAACGTGCAAAAATCGATCAATGGTTGCGCTATCGATTGATATACGTGATCAAATGTGCCAATTTGATGTACAAACAAAAAAAATCATATCATTCGAACGCGCAGGAATTGATCGATGGTTGCGCTATCGATCGATGGCTTCGCACCAGTCTGTATTTTGTGGTATATTCCACTGACATGTCGGTGGAATTTTTTCCTCTTGAAAATAATATTCTGCAAAGTCAGTGGATTTTTAGCTATTTATTCCTATGTTACCATTAATTTTCAGTGGAAAATGGGTAAAATGTTGGTGGATCAGCCAAGTTACTGGAAATTTATGGTGAATTTTTTCAGCTTTCTCTCAGTGGAATTTTTTGCACCAAATACAGACTGGGATGCGCAAGCTATTGATCAACAGATTGCGCAGCGAAATCAGTCAATATTACGATATTGCAGATCACTCAAAGACTCATAACATATACGTATAGCCGTATACGGTATACCTACTAACTGATTTTTACATAGTTTAAAGAAATAATGTGTAGTTTCTGCAGAGTTTTCTTTAGGATGAGTTCTCACAGAGTAGATTTTGAATCTCTAATAGTTACAGTGTTAGGTACTAGTCAATCACTCAATCAGAAGAGTTATTTTTTCATCCTGGCAGCCAAGTAATAAAGCATGTCCAAACTCGCCATTTTAATGGCGAGTTTGTGACAGTTATTTTGAGCCCTTCAATTGCAAATGGCGAGTTTTTTCTATTTTTCTCCTATGCTACAATGTTATTTTGGAGAGAATTAATGATAATTTGATCATTTTGGAGAGAATTTGTTGAATTTTGGAAAGAGCTGGAGAGACAAATGGTGAATTTATAAGACATACAATTTTACTTGGCCTGGCAGTGGACCAGTCTGTAAAAGTTGTGAAGTTTATACAGGGTCTCCTGAATTATCCGGTGACAATTTTCTAATTATTATTTATTATTTAATTCCTATGTTTACATGTAATTATTAGAGAGTATTTTGAGATTATTGGTCATTTTGGAGAGAAATTCCCCCTAAAATTAAAATATCTGGAGACTGATTGTGCATGCTTTGCAGACTGGGCAGTGGAGAGACAAATGGAGAGTTCATGAACCATACTATTTTAGTATTTTACTTGGCCTGAGTGACATTAAGACATACTAATTATCTAGTAGAACTTATTATTATGATTGACTTTGTGATTTTTCTAAGCTTCTACTAGTCTAGGTACTACCATATCTCATTTCACAATTGTTTTAATTTTATCATCTTACCCCAAATGTAAATCATCCCAAATAGAGTGCAAGCAATCATTGATCCAAAAGCATAAAAGGAAAACTTTAATGCACGAATTTGTCTCTCTGCATTCTCCTTCTCCTGTTCCTTTTCTTCTTCAGTTAACTCTAAACTATCTTTTTTCTCTTGTTTAATGGCAGCAGGAGCACTTTCAGCTGAAGACTTGGCAGTGGAGTTTGATTCGATGTTAGAGCTATACCGGCATATTAAACTTGAGGAGAAATATTTCCATTGTGAAGAATTCACATAATTCCTATGAGATCTAAAGCTATTCAAAGTACTGTGGTGTCTATTAAAACTAACTAATTCATTTCTAATAGGCAAATTAATTAAAAAGCTTCCTAGTTTACGGGAGAACGCCATTTTTATGTGCAAAATTCGAAAAAGTTGTTTTGAGTAGGTATGTTTGTGGCACGGCTTTCTGCTAGAACTCATAAGGCATGGAGTGAGATGTTGTACAAAAGTGTTGGGATGAAGTATTTATATTGAACATACTCTGTACATTCATATTATAGATTAGAAGATCGTATGTGTGTTTAATCAACAATTAATCGGCATAATTGAAATACATGAAAAATGAAAAAGCACTTTCGATACATCGATAGTTTATTGCTATTCTAAAACAATTAAATCCCCCCAAAGCATTTTTGTTATCTTAGTCAACCCAAGAAACATTGCATGGTTGGCCCAACTACGGGTAACATTGGCTCAACAGTGGCAGCAACGGACGATTAGTTGCCGGTGCTAAAAGGCATATGCTCAATTTTGGCTGCCGATGCTTAACCAACACGATCCTAGCCTTCATTGGCCCAATGTTGGCTGCCAGATCATAGAATTGACATTATGGCTATCATTGGCCCAACGTTGGCTATAGCATCCACATGAAATGTATATAATTGAATCTTTTTTAACCTGTGATTTTGTTGACATGTTTCATAAAATTGATTCTAAAAAATTTATTTTAATATTGTAGCTAATGTATTTTTTAAATTTATTTAGATAATGTTATAGCCTAATCAAATTTATAATATTCGTGTTTGTCATATAAGTATACTAATGGTAGTTTATTAATATATTATGATATAATACCTGAACAGTAGGTATATTGATAATTCAAATGATTAATAACATGATTAAATTAATCGAATTGTATTCCGAATCGTCAATGAAGATTCCATATTTTAGGGAAGAAAATTGGCGCCATTTTCATAAGAGTTTAGACCTGAGGTCTGAGGAACATATTATAGAATATGGAGGCGCATGGTTCTTCACACTTGCATTTGTGAGCGAACCAAGAACTCGTTTAACAGAAGAAGAGAGAGTGAACATATTATCTTATCCTGAATACATCCTCAAAAAAACTGAAGAAAGATGTTATTAAGCGTCGGTGTCATTTTTGTTGGTAGGCTGTAGCGCTGAGTTCCTAACTTCTAAGCATGCTGTAGATTAATATAGTACTTAGGGTGACGCAGGTAAATTGCGGTCCTTTAATTTTTAAATGTAAGAGTCTAAAACATTCCGAACCGAAATTAAGATGAGACATTAAATATTATTGCAACTTTAAACATTACTATTGCAACATTAAACATTATAATATTGGAACATTGCAACATTAAAATGTTGTATAGCTATCAAAAGATGAGCAGTGCATGTTATAATTCATTAATTTAAGTTTTTAACGTGTGTTTTGAATTTATGATGTTTCTGTTGTTAGAGGCTGCAGTTAGTTAGTGTCCCGCAATTTGCCTGCTTTTTTTAGATTTTCTTTATTCTGTGAAAAATAGCCTTTAGTTTTCTAAAACAGATGGTTCTTCATCTGTTCAATAGTTAGGCTGAATTATAACTCATTTACTATAAGGGAGTTCTACTATAAACTGTTCCATTCTATTTTATTGACTAAATATATTTTTTTGTTTAAGATTTAATTATTTATATATCGAAAGGATTGCGTTTGTTATCATTTTATCATTTCCATGTTTATTTCATTTATTAAAATGTCTGGTTAAAATGTGCACTATTATATTATAAAAATAAATCTTAGTTTGGACTAGAGCGATTAGCAAAGGCATGCCGTCGTCAGTCGTAGCTATGCCATTGCCATCATGGGCAAGTGCTGGCTGACAGTAAAATACAGTTGGCTTTAGAGCGGTTATCATCGGCATGTCGTCGTCAGCCGTAGCTATGCCGTCATTGGCCAGTGCTGGCCCAACAATTAAATTACAGTTGACTTTAGAGCGGTTAACATCGGCATGCCATCGTTAGCCGTATCTATGCCATCATGGGCCAATGCTTGCTAAACAATTAAATTACAGTTGGCTTTAGAGTGGTTAGCATCGGCATGCCATCGCTAGCCATTGTCAGCCGTTGCTATGCCAGCATGGGCCAATGCTGGCCAGCGGTGCAAAGGCATTGGCCCGACGTTGGCACAGAGATGGCCCGATCTGGCACGGTTGGTTTGCCGACGTTGGCCTAACGCCTTATTCAACGGCCTGCCGTAATAGCCCAACACTGCAATACTTCTGGGGAATCTTGAAAAAAGTCTATGAAGAAACGGGGGATGGAAAAGAAAATAAATATTCAAAGTGTATTTATAAATTGATACACTACAAGGTTCATTTTGACAAGGAATTTTTAGAATAAGATGTATGGCTTGACAGATCTTCTTCCGTCCGTGTCCAGACCCGTTCCTATTTCAAGAACCTGATAATATAGAGAAACAATATTGAAAAATACGAATAAGAAAAAATATAGAATTAAATTAAAATGAATAGAATTTAAACGATTCTTTAAATAGAAAATTTATAAAGATAATCTAAATAATTATGAATCCAATCCTAATTCAATTCAATTCAAATTCAATTCAAATTCAATTCAAATTCAATTCAAATTCAATTCAAATTCAATTCAAATTCAATTCAATATAACTTTAATTCAATATAACTTTAATTCAATATAACTTTAATTCAATATAACTTTAATTCAATATAACTTTAATTCAATATAACTTTAATTCAATATAACTTTAATTCAATATAACTTTAATTCAATATAACTTTAATTCAATATAACTTTAATTCAATATAACTTTAATTCAATATAACTTTAATTCAATATAACTTTAATTCAATATAACTTTAATTCAATATAACTTTAATTCAATATAACTTTAATTCAATATAACTTTAATTCAATATAACTTTAATTCAATATAACTTTAATTCAATATAACTTTAATTCAATATAACTTTAATTCAATATAACTTTAATTCAATATAACTTTAATTCAATATAACTTTAATTCAATATAACTTTAATTCAATATAACTTTAATTCAATATAACTTTAATTCAATATAACTTTAATTCAATATAACTTTAATTCAATATAACTTTAATTCAATATAACTTTAATTCAATATAACTTTAATTCAACATAACTTTAATTCAACATAACTTTAATTCAACATAACTTTAATTCAACATAACTTTAATTCAACATAACTTTAATTCAACATAACTTTAATTCAACATAACTTTAATTCAACATAACTTTAATTCAACATAACTTTAATTCAACATAACTTTAATTCAACATAACTTTAATTCAACATAACTTTAATTCAACATAACTTTAATTCAACATAACTTTAATTCAACATAACTTTAATTCAACATAACTTTAATTCAACATAACTTTAATTCAACATAACTTTAATTCAACATAACTTTAATTCAACATAACTTTAATTCAACATAACTTTAATTCAACATAACTTTAATTCAACATAACTTTAATTCAACATAACTTTAATTCAACATAACTTTAATTCAACATAACTTTAATTCAACATAACTTTAATTCAACATAACTTTAATTCAACATAACTTTAATTCAACATAACTTTAATTCAACATAACTTTAATTCAATATAACTTTAATTCAATATAACTTTAATTCAATATAACTTTAATTCAACATAACTTTAATTCAACATAACTTTAATTCAACATAACTTTAATTCAACATAACTTTAATTCAACATAACTTTAATTCAACATAACTTTAATTCAACATAACTTTAATTCAACATAACTTTAATTCAACATAACTTTAATTCAACATAACTTTAATTCAACATAACTTTAATTCAATATAACTTTAATTCAATATAACTTTAATTCAATATAACTTTAATTCAATATAACTTTAATTCAATATAACTTTAATTCAATATAACTTTAATTCAATATAACTTTAATTCAATATAACTTTAATTCAATATAACTTTAATTCAATATAACTTTAATTCAATATAAATTTAATTCAATATAACTTTAATTCAATATAACTTTAATTCAATATAACTTTAATTCAATATAACTTTAATTCAATATAACTTTAATTCAATATAACTTTAATTCAATATAACTTTAATTCAATATAACTTTAATTCAATATAACTTTAATTCAACATAACTTTAATTCAACATAACTTTAATTCAACATAACTTTAATTCAACATAACTTTAATTCAACATAACTTTAATTCAACATAACTTTAATTCAACATAACTTTAATTCAACATAACTTTAATTCAATATAACTTTAATTCAATATAACTTTAATTCAACATAACTTTAATTCAACATAACTTTAATTCAACATAACTTTAATTCAACATAACTTTAATTCAACATAACTTTAATTCAACATAACTTTAATTCAACATAACTTTAATTCAACATAACTTTAATTCAATATAACTTTAATTCAATATAACTTTAATTCAATATAACTTTAATTCAATATAACTTTAATTCAATATAACTTTAATTCAATATAACTTTAATTCAATATAACTTTAATTCAATATAACTTTAATTCAATATAACTTTAATTCAATATAACTTTAATTCAATATAACTTTAATTCAATATAACTTTAATTCAATATAAATTTAATTCAATATAACTTTAATTCAATATAACTTTAATTCAATATAACTTTAATTCAATATAACTTTAATTCAATATAACTTTAATTCAATATAACTTTAATTCAATATAACTTTAATTTAATATAACTTTAATTTAATATAACTTTAATTCAATATAACTTTAATTCAATATAACTTTAATTCAATATAACTTTAATTCAATATAACTTTAATTTAATATAACTTTAATTTAATATAACTTTAATTGTCTGATTATCATCAAAACACAAATTTCAATTTAATTCCAATTTAAATATACTAACTTCAAGAGTTAAAATATTACTCTAAATCTTCGTTAAAAGATTTAGTAAACTTTAACACAAAGGACTTAAGAGTTGTAAAAAGTTAATAAAATTGGAGAATGGAAAGTTTTATGAAATAAAATATGGACGAATTTAAAGAGGAAAAATGAAAATATTCTGGTTAAATTTATAGGTTCACTGAGAGAGTTTATGATAGGGTTTGCACCATAAATATTTAGATACCTATAATACTGATGAGTTGGGACACCGCTTCATAGCATCGTGGTAGGTATACTAGCTCTCTTGTTCTGGTCTGCAGGAGCATCATGCACGGAAACAGTGTTCTCGTACTACATCACGGTGTTCGGTACATCCTCCCTTTGCTGTCTCCTTGGGAGAGGTTTAGCAGCGAGACATAGGGTTAGGTCACGCTAAAGCACATCAATCTAGGTGTGGTGAAGCACATCACTTAGGCAGCAAGTTTTGATGTGAACACGATGATGGCTAAATTGGAACTGCCTGTATCATCTCGCTTATTCACGAGCTCAAATATTTAACAGAAATATAAAGGTTTGAAAACAACGGGGAATGTGGAGATATCACTGGACGTAAATTTATGGTGCAAAGAAAAAAAAAGGAATGAAGGCATACTCGTAAAGATGATAGTAGTAGAGTATATATAATTAATTCGTCCATATGAAATTCTCAACAGGGAATGAGGTTAATATTTCTTATCATCTTGCTGCAATCCCCATAAAATTTGATAACATATTTTTAACTTTATATAGTTTTTAAGATGTTTATAATCAAAATTCTACAATACCCGTCTTAATTCCGACTTGCTAATTTTATGTCAAAAGAGTGTAAGTACTGTACGCTTTTTATTTTAATTGAGCAGGTATCATCAATTCAATATTAAAAAGTATATAGATATTCAGAACTGAATTTTATGCAGTTTGCAGATTAATGATCCTATAGAGATCTAGACTTTAGTTCTAAAATATTATGTAATAAACTTATTTTTTTCAAGAGCCTGAAGATGACCTGAAGGGTAAAGGGTAGAATTTTCATTAGAAATATATTGATGTATCAATATATAATATACATAAATAATAATTTATAACATACGATAAAAGATTTAAAATAACCAATTGACTATGTTTTCAAAGTATAATACAGTATAGAACACGTATAGAACCTCTCGATTCGTATGGGATGCGTAACTCTGGTAATTTAGAACTTATAATGGATATGAACGAAATAGGAATTATATATTTCAGAAGTTCCCATTAAAATTAAATATTAAGGAGATACAAATAAGAATTTAAGAATTTTTTCAAGATTGTCAAACCAAATAACCAAGTGTTTCTTTGGAATTCACATTAATATTCCAATTCCAATTGTTATTGAAGCAATTTTAGACATGTAACAACTAATAATTAAGGTTGCATTTTTCGGATACACATTGTAATAATATTTTTGTTATGATGCTATCACAGTACCTACGTATAACCATAGTATTTACTATTTATTTACTATGCGTATAACTAACACGCACACCTATAATACCTATCTTCTATCACGTCATATTTTCTCTTTTGAATGTTGTATTTCTTATTTGAAATTAGTAACAGAATTATTTAATGATGTACAATTTATAGTTGTAGTACTCATTAATGGTGTAGTGTTTTCATAATTATAAATATGAATTGCAAATAAAAGTTTCTTCTCTTTGTGCATTTTCATATTTGTAATAATTTTTCACTATTGCGTCATTCCCTCTTGTTTAGATTGTTCAGTTGTCATTATATTATCATTCTTTTTGCTTCTCATAAATGTAATTATTTTAATTTATTTATATAATCACATGCATATTTGATAGTAATATTATTATTTGCCATATTATTTATTTAATCTTTGTTATTTCATTACTTATCATTTAAGTACCATGTGATAACACGAGCTGTGAAATAAATTTAAATTAAATCATCACATCTAGTCTCTACAATAACATATTTAATAAAATATTATTGAATATAAGGAAATCAATTTAAAAGATGATGATGTCAAAAAATGCCCCCTAAGCTTTGGAGACTGCATAATTGTTTATATTTTAACGTTGTTATTATTTCATTTTAAAAGTTTATACGTTTTCAATATTCTCGGATTATTTAGGATATATTTCGACCAATTAAACCATGAAACTAAAGGGAGACTAACTAAGAGAGAGTGAATTAGGATGTTATACTGCATTGTTTTTGTAAAATACTATTTATTTAATAGATAGATGGGGTTATCATTATTAATGCTTTTAATTTATCAGCTGCTCATTGAAAATAAGTTAGGTGCTTGGATAAGAGACACATAATTCAAAAATAATATAAACAACTACCAAAATCATCATTATAACTATTAAAAAGCGACAAAATTTGTCTAAAACTTCAAGCAATTTGTCTTGGATTTGATAAAATTAAATATATTTGATATTTAATTAATATGATGAGTGATTGTGATTCAAATTCGATTAAAAAACTTCTTAATGTAATGCTTGATAATAATTGCTCTCAATTTTAATCAATCCTGTGACAGTATAACTCACACCCAGCTTTGACGCAGTCTGCCCACATAGGAATAATTTATTCGAGGTAAATACCAATCTTACAGACTGATAAAAATATGTTTTATACAATTTATGGGGAAATTTTGAAAATATTAGCCATTCTCAATAAAAAAACGTTCAAAATATTACATCACGAAAGAAAAGTAAATAAACAGGGACAGTTTATATTTCCAAAATCATTATTATTCATGATTGATGTACTTAACATATACAAAAACCTATAAATGATGATATCTTACAAATAAAGTCACAATTAATCATTTACTTAATTATGGATGACTCACCTTACTCAGTACTATATAATACCCGAATTTTTGAGGTTGAACTCAGTAGCATCAGAACATTAGAAAAAATTAACGAAACTTCAACTTATTTCCACCATGAAGATCGGAATAAGCTGCCTAGTCGGCATCTTGGCTATTTTATGCCTCACTGACTTCGCTGCTAGCACTGCAGCGAACACTGAAGAAGTTCGTGCTGATGTGGGTCTGTTCGCTACGAGTCTGGAAGAAGATGGAATGATGGAAGGCAGATCAGATTTAGCCCAGCCTCAGACGAGAAGAATATCCTGTAAAGACTGTGCTATGAAACATTTTAGGACTTACTGTGTGCTAATAAAGCGCTGTAAATTTAGTGGTAGAACATAGTTGTGTAATTACCTCAGATATAAATCGAATTATTGGCTATTTCAGATTTACTTTTTTTAGTGGTTGTATGATATTCTCAACGTATGTATTTTCCATTTTATTAATATCCTTCTTTTCCATCCAGCTGTTACAATATACCATTGCTTTAGATTTTTAAAAATAGCTGAGCTGCTTGTACCTTCGTATTCTTTATACGATTTTAGTCATTAGATTTCGTATTGATGTAAAAGACTTTCAAATACATGCAAATTAACCTTTTGAGACTATCGAGGTTATAGAACAATTAGCACAATACCTGTTCTTCATCCATTGATAATTCAAATAATATTATGTACTGATAAGACAAAATTATTCATTACTCTCAAAAGTTAAAACTATGATTTTTTTTAAATTATTGATCAGTAACCATAATACTGCCACAATTGATTAGTTTTCATGTTCCCTCTGAGTATATAGGCTTCGGACAGAAAGACGAATTGTTATTTCCTGGCTTAATGTTTATAAAGCAATAGCTATTTTATGTAGCTTATTCTTCTAAGCTTTCATTAATAAACTTCAAAAAATACATACAATTATTTAATACATTTATCAAGTTATTATACTAACCACCAAACAAATCTGACGAATCAGAATTTTGATTTACTCAAGAATGTTAAAATATATCTATATGTCGCTTGTTATCCATATTATAGACATTTAAATCTTAGAATACTGACTATTTTGAGAAAACCATAATGTCTTTAAAACTTAAAAGTTGTCGAATAAACGAGATTCCTACTTTCATCTACAAAACTCTCGCTGATTCACTCTCTCCTGTTATCTCTAAATTTTTCAATTGGTCATTGATGAGTGGTTTGTTTCCGGACTGTCTAAAAGTTGCCAGAGTTGTCCCCATATTTAAGAAAGGTATACCTTACGAAACTTGCAACTATAGACCCATTTCCACTCTATCAGTATTGAGCAAGATATTTGAAAAGTTGATGTGTGTTAGATTGGTGAAATATTTAGATAGATTTTCTATTTTGGCAGCTTGTCAGTTTGGATTCAGATCAAAGTCATCTACCTCTGATGCTGTTGTTGAATTTTTAGATCATGTGTATACTGCTATTGATTAGAAAGACTATGTTAATTGTGCATTTTTGAATTTAACTAAAGCGTTTGACACTGTTGATCATTCGATATTGACTAAAAAACTTGATCGATATGGCATCAGAGGTTCAGCTAATGACTGGTTTGTGTCCTATTTGTCTAATAGAAAACAGTATGTGTGTGTAGAGGGGGCTAATTCGGGTATTCGCGAAGTGAACAGAGGAGTACCTCAAGGATCAATTCTGGGACCCATTCTGTTCTTAATCTATATCAATGATATGCATAAATGTTCTAATCAGATAAAAATGATTCATTATGCCGATGACACCACCATATTTGCCTCTGGTCCTGTAATTAGTGATGTCATACAATCTATTAACAGAGAATTGGTTGGAATTGATATATGGCTTATAGCTAACAGACTGTCATTAAATGTAGATAACACTAAAACGATGATCATAACTAAAAGAGGTTTGAACAATGTAGTTGATGTTAAAATACGCAATAGTGTGGTTGAGTCTACAAACTGTATGAACTTTTGGGTGTTCAAATCGACAGAGATCTATCTTTTCGTATACATGGTGCGACTGTCATAAGTAAATTGTCAAGATCCCTTGGGATTATTCGCCGTATTTCCAGTTATATACCACACTCAACTATTTTGAAACTTTACTACTCAATTTTTTACAGCCATCTTGTTTATTGTGTTATTGTGTGGGCTAATGCTAGTAAAGGTACTACATCTAGAATTATTTCCTTGCAGCGAAAAGTTGTTGGGTTACTGGATGATAATCATGAAGTTGACTGTTTCTCTAAATATAAATTGTTAAAATTCCCATAGGTTGTGAAGTATTTCAATGTGATTCATGGGCTGCACAATCATTTCCTTTCGAGGACGGCTGCCGAACAAGTGAGACATGCGCACGACACCCGTAGTTCGAGAAATCAACTCCTGAATAATATATATTGTAGAACTGCGTGTAGTCAACAGAACTTCTTACATCACTCTATTAAATTTTGGAATCAGATGCCACTAGAAATAAGATTGACAGATGGTACTGAAGTATTTAAAAAGAGATTGAAGATCCTATTGTTGTCTGAGCAGAGTCAATAGCTGTTTAAAAGTGTTTTATTAGATGCTGTATTGTATTAGTTATTGTATTAGCTGCTGCATTGTATTGTTTTTATATTGTAATAATTATCGTAATGCATTGAATATAGTTCTTTTTTTTTACAATTGTATATTGAATTATTCATCATGATATATTCATTTCTGTATTAAACTGATTATTGTATTGTATATGGTTATTCTATATCGAAACTTGCCACATTAGTCTATTAGACTACCAGTTGGCTTAGTTTTCTTTTCTTTTAATAATTGTATCCTTTTATTTTGTATCATTTTCTAATAAACTTATTTATTTATTTATTTATTTATTTAATTGTATATCAAAAATGTACCGTTAGAGAGGCTAAATTTCCTAACGATATACCATTCAATGTACGTAAATTACAAGTACTATAAAATGCCTCTCCTGTCCTGAAAAATAGTTTTTTTGGAGTTATGACAGTGTTCTCGCAAACAAGCAAAGTATATATGTATGACCATATAGTGTTAGAAAATTAGAGGCTATTGTGTAGGAAGTGGCACTCATATATAAAAAAAATATTGATTAGCTGATTTTTAAACCGATTAAAAGATTATTTTTTATTACTTCCATAAGTATACTTACATTTTAACGAGAATCCAAGGAAATATAGATTAAAGAGGATAAAATGAACAAATAGAGGACAAATATCAGTGGCTATAGAGGTTTTCTCGCATCCTTTTCATTACTAAAAATGTAATATAGTTCAGTAATTGGTATTGGAAGAAACATCGGAACTGAAGATGTATCTGTTAAAGCACAAAAAGAGTATCGTCATTATTCGCGAGATTTTTGTAAGAGAAAATTGCTGAGACTATCCTCTAAGGCGTCTAAGCCATAGGTTATTGTGGATAGACTCATTCCTCAAATGGATGATTCAGCTTTAATAGAAGAAACCAAGGATTTCACCATAGTAACATTCCATGGAGGCTTATTCTATGGATTTTTATAACAAATAACCATATCACAGATAATCAAAAAAGTCGTCAGCCCTTACTAAATGATATCTATATGTCTTCTTTTGATGCTCACTACATATAGCATCTTCTTTTCAGGAAACAATGAATTCTCTGTTGACGAGGGGAGTAATTATATCGTCTAGATTTATTTCCATGACACTAAAAACCCTATTACACGTACACGCTTCCTAGGACCAATCTGACCTGCGGCGCAATATGGAATATTTGACCAGTGGCCTAGAGCTATTACACGTACTTGAACGGCCGGGGGCAATTGGGTTAGGCCATCACTGTTTATGGTGAAGGAAAGTCTCGACGACAATCTCGTTTCGATTACTCTATGGCAGAGTTTATCAAAGTGGTCCGCTATAAACCAAGGTACGGTTGGTACCACAGGTATGAGGTAGGTTCACAGTGATCACCTTGTTGTTGTTGCTTAGCCCCTGCAACGCTGTGCAGTGGCACCGCAGCAGTCCATCAGCAGCCCAGAATGCCGGAAGATTTATCTGATTCATTCACAGTAACAGTGATCACCTCTTCTTTCGTGACATTCTACGATTTTCAGTAGTCTTATAGTTTACTTTTAAACAAAACTGGCGTTTCAATGTATTTTACTCATTTTAAAAAGAAAAAAAAATTATAAATAAATATAATGAAGTTATAAATATGAAAAGTGGTTCATGGATCTCCACTAATTTTTAGTTTAGGTTCATGAGAGATGGAAGTCTGGGAGACAATATGCAGTCTATATCTTACCCAAGCCATTGTATAGTTTGTTATTATAATTTAGTTATGTTACTCATTCCCATGAGAAATTTCATTATTTGGAAAACCTAGAGAATTTTTTAATAAGATTTCTCTTTAACATGATTCTATGCTCTTCACTCAAAACAATAGAGAGGATTGTATAAATTCAATCAAATTTGAGCCAAAATAGCTATGTATATTAAAATTTTCAACACTGAAATATAAATTGCAAAATTCTTTAGAGAATTCACCTTTTACATACAAAGAAGATTGGAAGTTCAAAATAATTATTTTGTGGATAAGATTTATTAAATGTTCAAAAATACATAATCAATAATAAAAAAAAATAAACTAGTAACATACAGCAAGCTAATTAATTGACATAAATGGTTGATATTATAAGTAACAGCTAGCTTTAACTCATTTAATTTTTGAAATGATGTCACTACTGATAACTGCGTCCACAGAGGGAAGGCCTTTGACTCCCAGGCCTTTAACTTCCAACATAGCTCCTGACGCAGGGGTTTCTTTCAGTTCTTCATCAGAGAGACCTGGTGTTCCTGAAGTTACGTACATCGTGGAGTAGTCAGAACCACCAAAACAAATTGAAGTGGGACTTCTCACTGGAGTTTTTAGAGTACGAATTATTTTCTTGGTTGCAGGATCGATGCACAGAATCTGTAATCAGATAGGAGATTTACTATGTTACTTTGGTTAATCAATTATAACGAATACAAAATATATCAATTCAATTACATATAATACCTTTTGTCCAAAGTAATTTGCAGCCCAAATATTGCCGGATGCGTCAACTGCCATTCCGTCGGGAAGATCATTGGGTAAATCGGAGCTTTTGTAGTCGATTATGGTGTCAGGATTACCTATTGAAAATTAAATCAGAATTATCCATAGGAAGTAATATATTATTAGATTATAGTTTCTGGATATTAGACGTTAATAATTGAAAAGTACTAAGACAAAGCAACAAGCTACAATAACTATACAAAACGAAGTGAAACTGTCGACAAAAAAAGTACGTTAAGTGTACGATAATGAACAACAGTGCAGTGCACGGTTCTAGGTAAATTGCTCGAAAACAATTGCTCGAAAGACAATTGCTCGAAAACAATTGCTCGAAAAACAATTGCTCGAATGAACAATTGCTCGAAAGACAATTGCTCGAAAAACAATTGCTCGAATGAACAATTGCTCGAAAGAACAATTGCTCGAAAAACAATTGCTCGAATGAACAATTGCTCGAAAGAACAATTGCTCGAAAAACAATTGCTCGAAAAACAATTGCTCGAACGAACAATTGCTCGAATGAACAATTGCTCGAATTATCAAATTGCTCGAATGAACAAAATTGCTCGAATTATAAAATTGCACAGTTTTCGATTTTATAAAAGTCAGTTATTCATGAAGTGGAGCTGCACCTAACAATCCTTGTTTCTTTTTAGTAATTGATCATTAATCATTCTATAAATGATTTTAATTATAACTCATTCTGCATATAATCTATTTATAAACCGTTTGTGTCATCTCGTATGTAACATGTGAATTGGAATCATGTGGTGAATCACTACTATTCATGTTTTTTTATCATAAAACCGGAGAAAATTTATTTATTACTAGCCTATTTGTATGTGGCACCTCAATCGGTGAAATTTCTCAAAGTTATGGCAGAGTTTTAATAAATCTACAAATTTTTTCGGGTTTTATAATAAAAAAAATTAATAGTAGTGATTCACCACATGATTCCAATTCACATGTTACACACGAGATGACACAAACGATCTAAGAAAATAGATTATGCAGAATGAGTAAAAATTAAAATCATTTATAGAATGATTACTGCACAGAGAAAAAAGTTTACTCATATCACATGGGTCACCAATTTATGCTTTGAATCAATTTATTACGTGATTTGGTTGGACTTTATTCATGTTTTCATGTGTGTTAAAACAACTATGACGTGGTGTGTCATCAAACATTAGTTAATTCAATTCAATTTATAGATTGAATCAACTTACTATGAGAGTTAAAAGTTACCTTTTTGAAAATTTTACTATGACAGAGTGTATTGTAGTAACCCACAAAGACTGTTAATTCAATGTATCTGGTGTATAAATTAACTTACTATGCGAGTTGGCGCTACTTTTTTTAAGTTTAGGAGTGAGTGAAAACGACTGATTTGTTTTAACCCACGTAAATTTAACTACTTTTAAGTAGTACCTTCATCTCACCACGTAGGTAGGTGCAAAAATAACCCATTCATATGAGTAAAAAAAAAATCAAATTTGATTTAATTCAACTAATCCTTTTTCTGTATGTGATCAATTACTAAAAAGAAACAAGGATTGTTAGGTGCAGCTCCACTTCATAAATAACTGACTTTTATAAAATCGAAAACTGTGCAATTTTATAATTCGAGCAATTTTGTTCATTCGAGCAATTTGATAATTCGAGCAATTGTTCATTCGAGCAATTGTTCGTTCGAGCAATTGTTTTTCGAGCAATTGTTTTTCGAGCAATTGTTCATTCGAGCAATTGTTTTTCGAGCAATTGTTTTAGAGCAATTGTCTTTCGAGCAATTGTTTTCGAGCAATTTACCAGCTACCGCAGTGCACTGAACTTGAGTAATACTGAAATGAATAAAACGAGAGAGAAACGAAAATAGATAAAACGAGAGAGAAACGGTAAAGAAATAAAACAACAGTGAAACGGGCGAGAATAAAGCTACAATGCAACGGAAACGAATAAAGCTACAATGAAACGGAAAATAACTAAATCTTAGGTCACACCTCCCGATCTTTGTTGGTGCGTTCGGTGAAAAAATATCATCGCCACTCGTTACTGTTCACAGACGTTGGTCCCCGCTAAAGCAATGCAGCAAAAGAGCTGTAATTAGTATGACAAAATCTTTAAACTGTACTCTTATAAATCAGCGTCCGGTCGTTTGTAATTCAGTTTATTTTTTAAGAAATGTTTTGTTTACATTTTACAAATATCATAAGCAAGACTTATTGAGAAAATGGAGTAGTAGTCGTTGTTAAATTAAATTTATTATAATACAGTTTAAACGTCATCCATATCTGTCCAGCAAGGTGTGTCAAGTAGAGGTATTCAATAGAAGTTAATAAACTATGGTGAAAGAAGTGAACTTCCAATTGCATCCACACAGTTTTTTGTACATTTGAGTTTCATTTCAAATTTCTACCGTACATCCTAAATCTAAAAAAATCTAAATAAATTTATTAATATATGATATACAATCTTACACTTTACTCACAGAAATATATGAAACAAATAAAAGAATGAAAATATAAAAAAATAATAGCAATTAGTAGCTCATATCATATATATGCATCGATATAATACAATAATTCATTTGTTTACGATAATTCAATAATATGGAAATCATACATACTTATATCACCAGTGGCATCATCATAGTCGTACTGCACTATTGTGTACTCAAGAGTATCAATGAAGTAAAACTTCTTCCTGTCTGGACTCCAGCCCAGTCCATTCGACAAGGTAACCTTCCAGAAGACAAAGTATCTTTAATATAACTAAAAACTAACGATCAGATATTGATTAATATGAACAACATCATTTTATTTCATTGAATGCCATTTTTAATATTTTATACTGATCAAGGAAGCAATGCATACACCTCAGAGATTTGGAACATTTTAAAGTTATCATGCAATAGGAAATGTCTAGCCATATGTATAACGGGTCTAGGTAACTTGATTACCAGCCAATTAAATACCGTACCATTTCTTTCCTGGTCAATTGATCCCTGTTAATGATTCCCAGCGCATGAAGGGAAATAAAGATAATACTTATTAGCTATATTATAATTATTAAACAAACCTTGCTGACGCTAGTAGTTGGTTTCAAATCCTCGGAAAACGTGAATAGCGATCCTTGGTGTTTCTCGTTCACACCTGGAGATGTTTCCAAACCCATTGTACCTGGAAAAGCGACCTTGTTACAATCAAAAGTCATTCGAAAAAAAAAACTTTATAGTTATGAAATGCATTGTTTGTTACTTTATTCTTTATTCATTTCGGATACATTTCGGACGCTGATCCTTCTTTACATTCAATCAGAGTAGATATGACAACATGCTAGGGAGTTCACTAACCAGCCCAAATTCTTCCTCGTGGATCGCACTTGCCATCGTTGAATCTAGTAAACTTGTTCTCATCAATTTGGGCAAGACATGTTGCTTCGGCTCTGGACACGTCGGGGGCATTTGGTCCCCACCTAATGGCACTCAGGTTCTTGCCGAGTCCAATCAGAAGAATGTCAGGATGATCTTTTACAGGTAGCACAAATGAAACTGTTTTTCCAGTTGATCCCTTCTCTGTAGAAGGAAATAGAAATGAGTTTGATACGTGTTGTTCTCATTCTAAAAGAAGGAATGTGAGAAATATTTACAAAAAGGGGTTTCCCTAAAGTTCTACCTGTTTCTTTAATACCTTGTGTCTAAGCATGTTCTAGGACAACTCGCCGCGGACAATTCGCCGTTAGGACAAATCGCCGCTAGGACAACTTGCCGCCAGGACAACTCGCCGCGTGATTTATGTTTTGTCGGCGTATACATCATTTACATATATTTAAAAATATTATAAATTTAAACAATGATTTGTTTCTATACGCTCAAGACTGAAGTAAAACAGTAGTTGACAAATTTCATTATTTCAAATAATTGTTTTCCTTTATATCTGTGAGAATATTTCAGGCCACAAAAAATATTAGAGTTATTAATATAAATTAAAAGTATTCGAAACGAAGGCCTTTCTATTTGACACACAAAAGAAATTAAATACAAGGGACAGGAAGAAGAAATCAGAATTGATCATAAGTGCTCATTTATGCAGAAAAGCTACTTCGTGGATGCAATCATTTACCAAGGAATGATATGATAAGGAACACAAGCACCGGTGATTGTAGAATAGAAGAGGAACGAATAGAAGAGGAAAATGAAGATGTGATAGTAAATATAACTTACTAGGCTTCCAAAGACAAAAATCTAAGACCTCGTTGTTAAATAACCTTTATTTTCACTAATTTTTATAAGTCAACGTATTAAGAAGACACTTGAACTTGTTTTCTTTCCAATAGCAAATTATTATAGCAAAATACTTTCAAATAGAACGAATAAAATTTTATTGTTAATTTACAACACACACTATGTTTATATAATTATAGTTAAAAAAACATTATACTTTACTTTTGAAATGGAAAAGAAAACATTTTCTAATTCAGCTCAGAAAATTTGATAATTAATTTACAACACGCAGCATATATTTAAAATATTTTTATAAATAAATTGTGCAAACGGCAGTAAAGCATATATCACTGAGCGAGTTGCTTTTGCGGCAAATTGTCCTAGCGGCGAGTTGTCCTCACGGCGAATTATCCGCGGCGAATTGTCCGGTTGCAAATTGTCCGGTCACCGTCTAAACATACTCTAAAGCAGCTGTTCTATGAATATTACCGGTCAGTTGTTATACTTCCTTAATTCCATTGTTAAGTTAAACCACTAACTAGATATATCAGAGACAGTATTTCGTATGTTACATTTCGAAAGATTGCCAACATACATTAACGAGACCGAACATAAATATGAGTAGAAAAATACTAAATCTCCATACCTACGAAGAGCTCCTGTTTCCTTCCAGTGTTTGGAAAATAGCGCAATAGTTTTCCGCTTTCGATGTCCACGTAGACAATAGCTTCGTAAGATGGTTGCCAGTGCGGACCTTCACTGATTATAGCAGCAGGTAGGATGGTTTTGAAAGTGACGTTGTCAGCACTCATGGTGAGAAATTTTACAAAGTTTACAGCTGAAATAAGTTTGCAAATGTATTATCTTAAATCTCCTATGATAATTAAAATTGGTAGTAGATTTCTGTTATATGTACTGCTTAAAGATAATGTCCTTTTATTTGTTATCATATAATTTCCCAATGATTTAGGGTTACGTCGCAGTATGTACTCTGACAACTAATTAGGTTCACAGTCAGTACTCGAAAGTTTATCATAGGTGAATGATCTATGCTATCACCCATTTTGGGTGTACTGCGATGTCCCATGCAATAAATTAGAGGTACAATTAAGTATACAAAATTACAAACTATACATGTTATTATTCGGTGTAAGTGATCTGTAGGTAGGTAGGTAGGTAAAAGTGCATGGCAACTGTTTGGTGCAATGGTACTCATCAAATACTATAATGCTAGCTCTGTTTGCTGTTATACATATCAGGTTATCTCATGTACAATAATGCATCAATAATAATGATGTAGGTGAGTATTTTGGTTTAGTAAGATTATAGGCTAATATTATGTAACTAATCTTCAATGACCCAAATGATCATACAAGGCATTTTAAAATATTTTATGCATACCAATAATTCAACACAATTTGATGGATTTTTACCCAGTACTGTTTATTTCACGCTATGCAATGAAAACAAGTAATAATTAGGAATACAGTTGGCCCACAACCTCCCTTCACTTTATTTCTCGGTTCACTGACAATGGTGTGATGGAAGTTAACTGTTAATTGCTATGATTACTGTTATCTCTGTTATCTCGTCCGTGTCATTACAAACATTTCAACACATTTTATTGTGCAACATTTGAAGCTGCAGAAACTAATCATATATTTCTATTAATGAATGAAGACTAACTAAATGATAGCTGAAATCACACAGTAACAGAAAGCAAGCTACAAAACAATCGTAGCCAATTGCTATTGAAGACTGAAAATCTTTTTGTACCTTGCTGTTGGCTACTGCGTCATATCAGCTACTGTTCTTATACCCTATAACTTATTTCATTGCTTGTTGCTATGTGAATACCTATTCGATGATAGCCGGAAATTTCGGTCTCGGAAATTTTGGTTTGAAAAATTTGGCCTTGGAAATTTAAATGCTTCTCAACGTAAATGGCCGTTATGTGGTTTGTTGTATCTGCTAATTTGTTGTATTGCACACTTCATGACTCTTAATGACCAGAAGGGGGCGCGCTCTTTATAAATATCTAGTAGCTAAGTTTTATTATATCTCCGACCGGAAGTTCCGAGACCGAATTTTCCACTCAAATCTCATGTTAAATAAATGTCAAAACATTACAAAATTACTAACGTTACGTCTCATTTTACAAATACTTAGATATTGATTCTTCTAAGGAAAAATAAAAATGTTTAGATATTTATTGTATAAATGATTAATGAGAAAATTTATTCAGAAATGCACAGTTTTACAAAATTTTATGAATGAATATCTATGATTATTTTTTCTGAATACCGTCCTTGAACAAAGGCACCAACCATCATTCCGTGACAAGCTCATGGATGCAGAAAAGCTACTTCGTGGATGCAATCACTTACCAAGGAATAATATGAGAAGGAACACAAGAACCGGTGACTGCACTCTACGAATAGAAGTGGAAAATGAAGAGGTGATAGTTAATGTATCTATCTTATTAGCCTACCTAAGACAAAAATCTAAGACTTCGTAGTTAAATAACCTTTATTTACACAAACGTACTTGTTTTAAACTAAAATAATTTCTATAAGTCATTAGACTATTAAGAAAACACCTGCAATTGTTTTCTTTCCATTAGCAAATTATTTGTAGCAAAATATTTCCAAATAGAATGACGAGAATTCTATTGTCAATTTACAACACACACTATGTTTATATAATAGTTAAAAAAACATTATTTTTAACTTTTGAAATGGAAAAGAAAACATTTTCAAATACTGCAAAGAAAATTTGATAATTAATATTTTTTATAAATAAATGGTGTATACTGTATACGTCGGTAAATCATAAATCACACGGTGAGTTGTTTTGACGGTGAATTGTCCTAGCGGCGAGTTGTCCTCACAGCGAATTGTCCGCGACGAATTGTCCGGCGGCGAGTTGTCCGGTCACCCACCGCTTATATTCCCTCATCGCTCCTAAGATTTTGAGCTGCTCAAAACCTTGCGATTGTTGAGAAGCGAAGTTTTCCTGTACGGAAAGTTCACCATCGCCCAACAACGCTCAGTCAAAGTTTGGCACCGCTGGACGCCAGTTCGTGGACGCTTTATTCCGCTAGCCCAGTGCAGAAATACTGAACGGTGCTTCGCCAGCTTAGCCTGGGCGGTGATTAAACGTTGAACAAGCTTTGGTAGAGCACTGTTAATTTTTACAAGTTACGAGAGCGGGGCCATAGTGGTGAACCGCTGAAGATGGCGTTGCTATAGAGTTGGCCTAACAGCAGTGAGCGTTGGTTTGGCGGTGTGGCGCTGTGCAACCTCCACACCAAGTTACCAACGTCACCCAAAGTTCATCACCGCAATCATTCATTGCTTCAACGCCTGAGACAATTTCAACAAACTCGTGTCCGCGAGTGAAACGCTTTCAACTGCCTATCATAGTTTGTGCAACAATTAATCACCGCCCTGACAATGCTGGCGAAGCAGATCGGTGGTCCAACATTTATGATTTCTGCGTTTGCATTGCTGACCCAAGCGTCCACTAACTTGCATCTAATGGTGCCAAACTTTGACTGGTCGTTGTTGAGGCTGTGGTGAACTTTACGGAGCGGAAAACTAACGCTCCTTAAGCGCTGGTAATATTTTGTTCAGTTCAAAACATTTGGAGCGGTAGGAGTGAACATCAGCGGTGGTTGAGCGTATACGGCGTTGTCTGAACAGAGGTGAACTTCTGGTGAACGTTAACAAGAGATTATGATTTTTTGTCCTCACTTCAGGAGGACACTACGGTGTGACCAGTCCTTCAATTGATGAACTTCAACTATCGATATATATCAAAAATTGATCAGAATTTCTAATAGATTTCATCCACTCAGCTCCGTATAGTCAAAAGAATTATGCCGCTATACCAACGTTAAATCCCCGCCGAGTCAACGCCCACACTCGTAGAACATCGCTATATCAACGCTCGCGTTACCTTGATTGGTTTTCTCTTGTGTGCGCGGTAACGAGCGTTGTTGAAATTCGGTTTATTCTCCCTCCGTTCAAGGAACGCTCCAACAAAATTCGGCCAGTGTGACGTAGTCTTAAGGTAATGATTTGTAGTAAAGCAAGAATTTATAGTAAGTAAGGATTTGTTGTAAGGTAAGGATTGGTATTAAGGAAAAAACAGTAGTTAGGTAAAGATTTGTAATAAGGTAATGATTGGAAGTAAGTGAAAGATTGGAAGTAAGGTAAAATTAAGTAGTATGGTAATGATTGGTAATAAGGTGAAGATTTGTAATCAGGTAAGGATTTGTAGTAAGCTAAAAAAATTGTAAAATAATGTAAGTATAAATTGTAAGGTAACGATAAATAATAAGGTAGGAAAGGATAGTAAAGTAAGGACAAATAATGAGTTAAGGATAAATAGTAAGGTAGGGATTTGTAGTACGATAGGGGTTGGTACTAAAGTATAGATTGGTACGAAGAGACAGAATAAAGGATCATTTAGTGCTACAAAGATTTGTTTCGTTGTTTCGATTCATTTCTGTAACTTTTCTGTAATTTTACATTTTTTTAAAAATAAGTCTTTCGGCAAATTTGGCTTTCGGCAAATGCTCACTTTGGCAAATCTGTTTTCGGTAAATATGGGTTTCAGTAAATTCGTATTCGTGGAATCCGGTTCGCCGAATTATATTTCGGTGAATTTGGTTTCAGCAAATTCGTCTTCAGCAAATCCGCCTGATACCCATGTGACCACATTTGTGGACATCTAAAAAAACATAAGGTTCAGCTACAAATTGTGTGGATATAAAGGTTTCGGAGGCATGTAGTGCCGTAGTAGAAAACATTAAAGGAATAGTAAAGTTAAAATCAAACAATCGCCTAATTGGTTTTAAATCGATTCAGAATATTTAATTATGTAATATTTGATTGCTCGTTTATTTTTAAAATGTTCATATGAAAAGTATATAATAAAATTAGCGACACCTAGCGGAAGCATTTGTACTCATTAGTATGTGCGTGAGTATGTTTGTTGTTTTCATATTAATTTATGTATACAGTTATCAAGCTTTATTTGTATCAAAATGGTGAAAAGATTATGTGAATTCGTTGACAAGAAGTCATAGTTTTAAAAATAAAGCCATATCTAATCACTTGAGCTAGAATCTTATCTTAGTTGGATTGTTTACAAGATGGCCTTTGGTAAAAAAATAATTTTATAGAAAATGATATATTTCCATTATTAGATTATATTAAACATTGCAATTTCACACGATATACTTTATTCTTACTAAGCAATCGTTTGGCATTAAAATTGTTAAAACAAAAAATGACTGTACTGCCCCTTTAAGTAACGTAGAAATACTTTCGTCATTCAAATTGTAGTTTTTCTAGATACAGTTCGAAAAAGGGAAATCGTAGAGATTTTTTGACAGTTTACTAACTTCACATTTCCGAAAATCTTAATTGTAAAGTTTGTAGATAATTTATAGTTAGTATGGGTACAAGACAAATTTTTAAAATTTGAAAATGATAGGAAATTAGAAAACTGTGATTTGAGAAATTAATATTATGCGGAGATTCTTTTCTTTTACATTGACGATAACATTATTCGTACATCCAATGGCCAATATTTATCTTGAATAATGTAGATACATGCACCGAATTCTCAACTTCTCACTCCAAGTACCATCACGTTCAAGATCTGGTAGGTTGATATGTTTTGCGCAATTTGCCGATTTGCAAATTCTAGATAATGCACTGCGCGTTTTTAAACCCATTTAAACTCCTTCATTATATTTATAATATACTACAACGGTGCTTGGAGGTTTCGTTACTGGACGTTTCGTACCCGGACGTTTGGTTACCGGACGTTTCGTTACTAGGACGTTTTGTTACCAGGACGATTCGTTACTAGGACTATTCGTAACCAGATTTACCGTTCCGAATCGCTACGAAAGATTTTTAAATTGAAGTGAGTTATAGATGGTGAACCATATACCGGAAATTTTCAAACATATTAGAAAATAGTATATAAGAATAAAGAGTTTAAATGTTATATTATATAGTCTTTTCTTATATGATTGAAAATAGTTACTACTTTCGCAAAATTGCGAGAGGTTATGTATTTTTTTCATTAAGTTATTTTCATTCGGTATCTTGTAACTTCTGGTAATTGAATTTTACCTTAACGTTAAAACATTTTCGGAAATATGAAAAACATAAGATTTTCCTAATGTAGGAAGTAGAGCAAGCTCCGAGTTCTCGGACTGAACCACATTTTCGATCGTGTGAGGAAAAATAAAATAGAATTATTGTTATTTAACTTCTATATAGTTTGGTATCCATGATATTTTCACTTCCAACTTTTCTAATCAAAGACATTAAGAGATGATTGTTAATTTTAATACCTCTGATTATAATCAATATATAACCAAACGAATAAAAAATATGTTTAAAAAGTAGACATTATTTTTAAAGTAGTATAAATTTATAATGTATGGGATTGGTATAAAATGTAGTCGGCAACCCATTTCAAATTTAAAAAAAATTCATTTCTTAAAAAATATCGAAAAAGATGGTAACGAATAGTTTTGGTAACGAAACGTCCTAGTAACGAAACGTCCTAGTAACGAAACGTCCTAGTAACGAAACGTCCGGGTACGAAACGTCCAGTAACGAAACGTCCGGTCACCACTACAACAAAATAGCGGATACATAAAAACCACATAACGGCAATTTATATTGAGAGTTTCCCAGGTATTACTCATCTATATATAAATACATGAAGATTACTTTGAAAAACTAATCGAAGATGACGAAAAATAAAAGACAATTACTTTGAAACTTTCAACATAAATGACCGTTACCCAGTAAACATTACAATGTTGGGCCAACGTTGGCCCAATTCAGAACGAAACTCTGGACCAACCGGCCCAGAACAGTATATATCCATGTATAAACTACTTATTGGTACCGGCAATACTTAACGGTGCCGATGCCATGCATTTCTAAGGTCAGTACTATTTTCAAATAACAGGTGTATTAATTAGATTACGCTATACAGAACACGCGAAGACAACAGTTACTTCTAACAATGTATTAGCTGTCCTACAAATACATTTTACAGATCGAAGTCAAGAAAAAAATATAGAACAGTTGCCAATTCAAACTCGAATCTATAATTTTACTTACGCTATTTTAACAAAATAATAATATATCTATTTAAAATTAAATAGCAAGTATATTTTTCAATGTGAATAATTATTTCAGACGGAAAAAAACTTTTCATACTTAATAACTAACTAGCGTCCAAGCTCATTTTTATGAAATAAATAAATAAAGTGTTAAAATAATAATTGAAGGGATAACAGGCCTATTTATATAAATTGCCAGAAACGGCTATAATTCCAAATATATACTTAATTGAGGTATTAATTTGGTTATTTGGTGTGATCATGGCCTACTTAATTATGCGGCCTGATTTTCTGCCTTTTCGTCAAAAAAATAGAAGGTCAATATTTTTCTCCATCGTTGCATGAAGGTGTGGTCTAAAATGCTTAGTTAAAGGTCCTCTCCAGGCTCCGGTAAAAAAATGAGTTTATTACATAATATTATAGAACTAAGGTCTGCAATCATTATTCCGCAAACCGCATACAATTCGGTTCAGTATATATTTTATTATTTGCTTTTTAAGTTCTTTAATACTATGTGATCAATAACTGAGCGAATCTCCAACCTGACGCTGAGAAAGAAGATTGTACACTCTTTGATTTGATTTCAAATTTAGATTTTTAAACAAACAATGCGTTTTTGGCCTTCGTTTAAGATATTAATTGTTTCCTAATGTATATAAACAATTCTATAATAAGTTTATCTAAATTTAAAAATTTAAACGAATAATAAATAGATTTATTGAACCAAATACTTAGTTGACAATCAAAACAAATGGTGTACATTCTTCTTCTTCAGACTGAAAATTAGAAAGTCGGAAGTAAAGTAGGTTTTGTAGAGTTTTGATTATAAAAATCTTTAAACGCATATAAAATTAAAAATATGCTATCAAATTTTATGGGGTTTGCAGTAAAATGATAAGAAACATTAGCCTCGTTGATTTAAGCAATAAAAAAAGTTTCTTGGAGGTGACCTTTAAAGAGTTAGAGGGTTAAGAAAGTATCGATCTTGTACCATTAAAGGGTGACCCACAGGGTGACCCACAAAAAAGTTAACCGTACTTTGAATTGATATTACTCGAATGCTATTATATGTAAAGTACATTTTATGACGTAACTATTTGTCTGTCGATCCTTGAAAAAATTAGTTTAATCTATGTTACGATATGGATACAGCAACGTTTTTAGTGTAGGGTACCTAAAACAGGCTTGCGCAAGGCCGGAAAATAATTTCCAAGGAAGATTGAATGAAACAAAATCAAATAAACAAGTTATAATAAATCCCTAATGATTTTAACTGAAAAACATTTAATCAGGTTATTATAAATCTCTTCAAATGTCAAAAAATAAATGCTACAAATGATGCTCTAAGCACCATTTCCTTCCACGTGACCTCAATTTCTGTCAACACACAAGCGAGCCTCTGTTATCAATGCATTCATGACTCTTTTGATCAGCTGTGGATTTTCTTTGAGTAAATTGACATCATGAATGTCAATTTACTCGTTTACTCTCAACTCGTTGAGATTTTTCGGTGAAATATTGTACACCTTATTCTTTAGATTTCTCTATAAAGAATAGTCGCAAGACGTCAAATCTGGGTATCTTGTAGGCCACTCAATATCATGGTTCAGGGCTACAATGCGATCGCCAAACAACTCTTTCAGCCTTTCTTTGACAATAAGCCGACGATGAAGAGGGGCACTGTACTGGAACCACCAGAGTCTGTAAATCGATTGTTGAAAACGCATGAGTAGTTCTGGAATTATCTTTTCGTTGATCATAGTCAGGTAAAGATCTCCATTAAAGTTGCCGTCGTAGAAGAAGGGCCTAGTGAGAGAGCCATTTCCGCCTAGTCCAATCCAAAGGAGAGTTTTTCTCTACAGATACTCTTATCGAAGTTGAATTTTGGTGGACTGTTTTTCGGTGCATATTGTCTGACATTATGAATGTTTACTTTACCATTCATGATTGTGTGATTATTTGATTTTGTTTCATTCAACCTCTCTTGGAAATTATTTTCTGTCCTTGCGCAAGCCTGTTTTAGGTACCCTACACTAAAAACGTTGCTGTATCCATACCAATAACATAGATTGAACTAATTTTTTTAAGGATCGACAGATAAAAAGTTACTTCATAAAATATACAAACTGAATTCTATATAATAGCATTTGAGTAATATCAATTCAAAGTACGGTTAATTTTTTGTAAGTAACCCTGTAATTAAGTTAACATTATTTTTTTAATGTTGCGATAAGAAACAAAACATTTTTAACAGTAATTATTATGAGCACAAGAAATATAATCTTAAATTAGGTTACATGTATACAAAATGTGTTCAAACTGTCGCCCATTTGTTGCGATGCAGGCGTTCAAACGTTTGTCCAATGATTGGTGGACGCGAGCAAAGACACCAGGAGTTCCACGAATCATTGCGGAGGCTTCGACAATCCTGCCAATCAGACCCTGTTCGGATTGAATCTGTGTTTCATACATCAAACTCTTCAAATGTTCCCACAAGTAGGAATCTAGGGGCTTAATATCATTTCATTTCCTTGCCAGGGTTTTTTTTACTAATTGTAAATATTTATTTACCCAACTTCAAGTCCTTGTAACTCTTTAACTAAGCATTTTAGACCATGCTTTCATAGAATATAGTGTTTATTTCGACGATTGCTACCTTATGTTAAAGTTTGGCAACAAAAGTGTCAGACACCCTGTATAAGTTTTAAATTGCTATATTAAATATGAATAAAAAAATTTAGTATCCTATAATATTTATCCAATTAATTAAAGGTTAAATAAATTAATTAAAAGTTAAATTGATTAATAAAATGTAAATTAAATTAATAATTATTTTATTTATTGATTAATAAAAATATTAATTATTGATTAATAAAAATATTAATTATTGATTAATAAAAATATTAATTATTGATTAATAAAAATATTAATTATTGATTAATAAAAATATTAATTATTGATTAATAAAAATATTAATTATTAAATTTAATTAATAAATTGTTAATTAATTTTATAAAAATGTTAATTAAATTAATAAATTGTTAATAAAATTAATAAAAATATTAATCAATAAAAAAGTTATTTATTTATTAAATAAATATTATAATACACAATGCGAGTGTAGGTTCAGTAACTGTCTAATTTTCAAGCCAGCAGCCCGCACTTGTGTGACCGGGAGAGGCGAGTCGAGCTACTCGCATGCGAGTACAGTGGGACAGCTGCTGTCCACTGTCATGACAGTAACTCTCACCGTGTAACAAGCTTGTAAATTCGCCAGCTAGCAGCGAGCAAACTAGTTTCGTTTCGTCGAGGATTTTTCAGCTGTTGTATCAGAAATAGTTTTCATTGAAGCTCTATATTCTTTATTAATATTTGTATGTCATTTAAGCCCCGTTTACACGTTATGATAAACTGGATTGTTACAATCTACCATCACATGTAAAGAGGAGATCGTAGCGATTTATTGGAGTTAAGCTCCGTTTATACGCTACGATAAATTGCAGCGATATATCGTAGTGGAGAGGTTGTTACAATTTATCAGTACGTGTAAACAGGAGATCGTAGCGATTTATTGGAATTGGATTGTGTGATTGGTGCCAGCAGGCTCAAATTTCAATAAATCGTTGCAATCTAACTCAATATATAATGCTAAACACATTCCAAATGCAGACCACCATAATGTTTCTTCCATGACGGTTAGTAAAAAATAAAAATATTGGAGTAAATATCGTTGCGTATAAACACTGTCTCAATCATCTGATAAATTGTTGCGATCTTTGTGTTCAATACGCTTCAATTTATCGTAGGGTGTAAACGGGGCTTTAGAATTAGATTGTGTGATTAGTGCCAGCAGGCTCATATTTTTACGAATCGTAACGACAAATTTGAACGTGTAAACAGGTTTCCAAGAAATCGTTACAATCTAACTCAATATATAAAGGCTGGTTTACACGTTACGTTTTGTATACCGTTTTGCCTGCGCAGTTCAAGACGTTGCAGGTAAAACGTTGCGTGTAAACAGGAAAACTGCACAATTTTTGACTCTGAAGGGAGACCGTGCAGGTGCAGCGATAACTGAGCTAATGAGAATAGATTTCCGTGAACTGCGCAGGCAAGTTGGAACATGTAGACGTAGCTCCGTTTTCTGGATCATCTTTTTACTCAGTTTTCTTTCAACAGAGGACAATGGCTGACCTCAGGAATTGTACCCGTGAGTTTCTTAAAGAATTAATTGCTCTGTACGAAAGTTTTTCTTCCTTTGGTGAATCAAATCGAAGGAATATAGTGATAGATATAAAAAAGGGAAGGCGTAGGAAATATAAGTTAAAAATACAGAAAAATTGACGTGACCGGACAATTGCCACCTAAATAATTATTATCAGACCACTTAACTTTAAATATAGTGCTAAATCATGCATAATACGATCATGCATTTATACGATTAATTACAAATTTCTTCATACATCATTTATTTTTATATTAAAAAACGGATTATTTCAATTGGTGATATAATAAATTATATATTCATATATTGTTTTTTATTTAGTATACGATTTATTTCCATCATATACTATATTTCCATTATACAATTGATCATTTACTTTATAAATTAAATATTTCTTCCTTTGTCACCACTATCATTAAGCAAATATTTAAAATTTATTATATGGCAAGTATACATTATTTGAAATCAGTCGCTAAAATCATGTACATATTTTAAATTTTAAACTCCTTTTACATTTTTCATTATGAATTTTCAAACTTTTCTTTCCGTTCTAGTGACCGGTTATATTCTAAATATGACACAAGTCATTAGTATTTTTTTTCTATAAAAATATGTTTAATTAACGTTATCAATGTACAATATTATTGATTCATGATCAATTGTGGATTATGTCCTAGCACCGAAATTTATGCATAAGCAAACGGAGAAACAATAGTCATTTTACAATCTTACAATTTACAAGGCAATTTGCAATTTATCATGGCACCATAGTAAATTAATGGAGAAGTATGCTAAGTTTCGAATTCATTGATGGTGAACTTGATCGATTCTTCAAAATGATGTAAACAAATGGCGTCGCATAGAGTACTCTCAAATATTATGAGTAGAGCCCAGACAAATACCATAAAGTCCTAAAATTGCCAAAAATGCCATAAAGTCCTAAAATATCGTAAACTCCTAAAATGGGGTGACATCAATTTGAGGCAAAAATATTTTGAGAGAATCCAATTCAAAAACAACTATTCTAGAAACTATATTATTTTAAAAAAATTAAATGAAATATCAAAATTCAAAGTGAAATATTTAGGAAACATCCACTTTGGATACTACTATAATATAGGAAGACAGTTTCAAATAATATTTTTACGGAAAAAATAATTTAGGAGTAAATATTTGAAAAAAATATTATTTAGGAAATATTTAAAGCATAAAAACATTTAGGAAGTAGTGCGACTTGTGTTCCTTTCTGTTGTCTTTTATACTCACCTCAGCTCTTAATTTAGGCAGGTGAGAAGACCATGTCACGCCATGTAAGCTAAGGGTTCTTCGTAACGCACTCTCCAATTGTCGTCACATTCTAGTCACTTCTAGAACAAGACTGGGACCATATCCATGGTATAGGCTTTTTACAAATAGATGTATAACTTAGCCCACTGTTAATTCAAGTTTTCATACTTTGACAGTAGGGGAAGATGGTGATCAATGGGACAAAAAAACACAGAAAGATTAATATTTCATTTACTATTGGCAAAATATGAAAATAAAAAATTCATGTGTAATATAGATATTCCTTTATAAAATGAAATTAACTCGAATTGTTTCACACATTCTGTTAACTAGAAAAATCTTAAATAAAAAACAAAAAAAATTGTCCCATTGTACAGGGTGGGGCGTAAGTTTGGAAGCAAATGAAAGTGCATATTATAATCCAACGAAAAATATATTTAATAATTTACAGTTATGTATTATTACATAAGGGTTTTAAAAATTCAAAAATCATAAATTTATTCAAAATGTCCCCCCTTGTTTTTAATAACAGCCTCAAATCTCCTCCGAACTCTTCCTACTGCGGCACGCAACTCTTCTTGTGAAATTTCCTTCCAAGATCTCTGGAGCGAACGCTTTAAATCATAAACACTGCGATGGAATTTACCACAGGCCTTTGATTCAAGAATGGACCATACCGAAAAGTCCATAGGATTAACATCTGGGGAGCAAGGAGGCCACATTTCTTTGGACCAAAACCGTGGAAGATGGTCATGGCACCAGTTTTGAGTGACATTTGCAGTATGTGAAGTCGCGCCGTCTTGCTGAAATGTCCATAGAGTGTCATTACCGAAGTGATCCTTAGCTGACTCCAACATTGGCGTCAAAATATTCTCAATATAACATTTAGCATTGATTTTGGCCCCTTGTTCCACAAAAATTAAAGGAGATCTCCAAGTTTCTGAAACGGCGGCCCAGACCATTACTGAAGCAGGTTTCATGGTTCTGTGGACAGTTTTTTGGTTGTATGGGAAGTCTTTTGCACTTTTACCAATTATTCTGTCATTCCTCCGGTTGTGAGCCATTTCCACTGTGAAAATTTTTTCGTCAGACCAAACAATTTCACCAGCCGTGCCAGACTTCAATTCTCTCAGAAGTGCTTTGCTTCTCTCCAATCTCTTTTTCTTTACAGCTTCTGACAGAGTCTGTCTCTTTTGGAGGGTGAAAGAGGACATCTTTAGGTATTTTTTGACAACTCTTCTCATTGTTCTGGGACACACATTAGCTGTTTTGGCTAACAATCGTATTGACCTTTTCGGATTCCTCCTGATCTTCTCTCGGGCACATTTAACAGTTGTTTGGTGCGTTGTGAGCGTGGTCTATCACTTCTTGGACAATCAGTCAAGTCTCCTCTCTCATTAAAACGCTTCACACACTTCCAAACAGTCGATCTCGCTATTGAGAGAGTCTTTGAAATGACGGAATCTGACTTCCCGGCACGGTGTAGTGCAATAATGGCTTCTCTTTTGTCTGACATTTTTGAATTGACTAAATTTTTGTAAAAAATAACACTGCCACGTCATAATGTAGTGTCTCTACTATAGTTCAAACCCTATGACATACTTAGGAACTTATTTTTAAGAATTATATTAATGTTTGAAAAATTGCTTCCAAACTTACGCCCCACCCTGTATACCAGCACATGTGAACAATGGGACATACCCTGGTGAACGATGGGACAGTTTATCAAACTTGTATATTGTTGATGTTATGGTCAAATTTCAAGTTCGAATAATCTCTTTATGTTGTCCCACATTCAGTTGGTTCATATAATATCAGTTCAATGTACTCTAGCTTCACCGATGCCATATCAGGAACATTTGGGAAATTAAACTCATTTATTGAATCTTCGCCTAACATCAATATTTCGTATTTATCTTTTTCATGCTTTTGGCCAACAGAATACGTTTTAGAAGTCTCATCAAATTCTACAAGAGCATAAACCTTCATTTCCAACATTTTGGGCGGAGATTTAAGTTCTACAGATGAATGGATCAGTTAAATTAAGAGTTCTATACCAAACCAAGAACAATAGTTCTTAGGCCATCTACGGATACTTCAAAACGTGATTTCGAAGGCCATATCATTTTAGTGGCACCAGCAAAAAATCTCTTCTTTTTCTGGTGTATCCGTTGCAATCATGCTGCGTCTTTTTCTTTTATTATGAGAAATTTGTTTTCTATGCTGTGTTTTGTGAGGTTCTAGGTAAATTGCTCGAAAACAATTGCTCGAAAAACAATTGCTCGAATGAACAATTGCTCGAAAGAATAATTGCTCGAAAGACAATTGCTCGAAAAACAATTGCTCGAACGACCAATTGCTCGAATGAACAAAATTGCTCGAATTATAAAATTGCACAGTTTTCGATTTTATAAAAGTCAGTCATTAATGAAGTGGAGCTGCACCGAACAATCCTTGTTTCTTTTTAGTAATTGATCATTAATCATTCTATAAATGATTTTAATTATTATTCATTCTGCATAATCTTTTTTTTTAGACCGTTTGTGTCATCTCGTATGTAACATGTGAATTGGAATCATGTGGTGAATCACTACTGTTTTATCATAAGACCCGAAAAAATTGTAAATTTATTAAAACTCTGCCATAACTTTGAGTTATTTCACCTATTGAGGTGCCACATACAGATAGGCTAGTAATAAATATGTTTTTGTGTGTTTTATGATAAAAAAAACATGAATAGTAGTGATTTACCACATGATTCCAATTCACATGTAACATACGAGATGACAAAAACGGTCTAAATAAAATTATGCAGAATGAGTAATAATTTAAATCATTTATAGAATGATTATTGATCAATTACTAAAAAGAAACATGGATTGTTATGTGCAGCTCCACTTCAAGAATAACTGACTTTCATAAAATCGAAAACTGTGCAATTTCATAATTCGAGCAATTTTGTTCATTCGAGCAATTTGATAATTCGAGCAATTGTTTTTCGAACAATTTTCTTTCGAGCAATTGTTCTTTCGAGCAATTGTTCGTTCGAGCAATTGTTTTTCGAACAATTTTTTTCGAGCAATTTTTTTCGAGCAATTGTTTTTCGAGCAATTGTTTTCGAGCAATTTACCGGCTACCGTTTTGTGATGACCTCAGATTGCTAAAGCCCTTGAACATGGTCGAAAGCACCGCTTCAGCTGGAAGTTCTGTTTCTACAAGAAGATATGAAGATACAGTTCACGTTATTGTATCAAAAATAGATATTTATTGATTCATATGGAATAACTAGACAGTTTGTTTGAAAATAGGGCACTGTCCCATTGTTAACCAAATTTGCTGTCCCAATGAACACCATGAAGTCTTTTTGAAAACATATGGATATAGCGGCTCAACTATAAAAGTATAAAGGCAATCCTTTCATATTATCATACTTTACATATTACTCAATTTTATAGAAAAATACCGTAAGTATTATATGTTAAATTAACAAATTTATAACAATTGAAACAGAGTACGAAAAATTTAGTTTTCCCACCTCTAAAACACTTTTTCGCTTTTAAGCAGATCTGACTGCACCCCAACCGCTGAATGCAATGCGAGTGAATGCACGGAAGTGTGCCTAAATTACCACTAAGATTTTGTTGAAAATCACCCTAAAATAAAAAAGTTATTCAGCAGGTCCCATTGTTCCCAGTGTCCCATTGATGACCATCTTCCCCTACTTATCAATGTTTCTGTTCGCGCAATTTGCCGACATGCACAATCTCGAGAATACGCTGCACGTTTTAAAACATTTTCAACCACCCATTGCTGAGCGCGCGTTAATACCTTCGTTTCATTTATTTTGAAATCCAAAACTAATATATGTGTATCGGGATGTGTGCAGCTCCCACACCCTCCTGCCAGGTCATAAAACAGTTATTATGAACTGTGGACTTAGGTAAAACCTCGTATTAGACCAGCCTCCTAGTAGACAAACCTCCTATTAGACCAAGAAAATTTTGAAACTGTACTGGAAAAAAGCTCGTTCTAGACAAAACACGATTTTTGTCACCTGACAGTTATTTTAGTGTAAATATTACAAGGAGTAATAATTGCAATACTGTTTTAAAGATAATTCTCTAATTTGTATGATGTATCATATTTATTTATGCTGTTTTTAGGATAAAACATAGGGCAGAATCGACTTCAAATTTAATGGTAGAGTCTGTGCTAAAAAAAATTGATGTGAAAAGATATAGAAAACTAGATACAGTGAAGACTATTGTAATTTCATAAAATGATAATTTAATTGAAAAAAAAAATTTTTATTCATATTAATTGAAACAAAAAAAATTAATACTGTTTCTCAATGTGCTTCCCTTCAAAATTGGTATGTTAGTCACCATTAATTTGGCATTAAAGTTATCATAAACAAATAGAGCTATCGAAATGTTAAAATCTCCGCTTCACTTTAAGAGAAAACTATATGGTCTAGTAGAAAACAGCTGAAGGTAGTTTCTTACTAGACCAAACTAACTTGGAACGTAACTCAACTCTGGTCTACTACGAGGTTTTGCTGTACAACAAACTAGCGATTGCAAAAAATGTATTCCCTGATAACAATGCACTATCGATCCAACGTCAGTAAACGTTGGCAAAGTAAAGGCACGATAGGGCATTGGCACGCAAATGCTATTAACACTGGCCCAATGCAATGAAAACGACACTGGGCCAACGGTTGTCAAACAGCACTGGCCCAATGAAGGAAAACATTGGTTAACCCATCCAGTGATTTTTTGATGTACCAGTATATATATTATACTGGTCTACTGGTTCTATTTGGCAGTAATCGCCAACAAATCAGAGAGATTAGGTGCAAAAGATCTCTCCTACCTTTCACTAATCACACCATGGCTTACTCAATTATACGGCCTGATTTTCTGCCTTTTCGTCAAAAAAAATAGAAGGTCAATATTTTCAATTGTAATAAAATTTACATTTTGCTATCAAATAATGCTTTTTTCATTGATTCAAGTAATGCATAGTTTCCTGATAGGTTAAAAATAATTTGAAATATGTTTATATTATATTTATGTATATGTTTAAGATATACATGCTTTATTAACCATCAAATAAAACCCCAAACAATATGAAGCCGATTCAAAAGAAAATATGACAAATCGGCTACCTAATTGAATATAAAATTATTCAAGTTTAGAATAGAAAAAACCTATATCTGCATTGCATGACATACGAGTTACTGTTATATTGCAATACCATGCAAGTTGACATCCGAGTTTCTCTGGCGAGTGGATAACTCGCCCATGAGTGGCGAGTAAAAACAAATTTTTTGTAGTAACTCGTATGCGAGTTACTAACCTCCTGCACATGACAGTTACTCGACTGATGCGGTCACACTGTGCGAGTAGCTGCACTACAGTAACTCGCTATGCCAACTTGCACGTTTACTCGCACCGTGTAACAGGGCCTTCATTAAGTAGTGATGATGACTGAAGCCAACTAGACAGAGAGTGGCAACCATCTGTTTCAATAGTAAGAAATATTTACTCGCTGCTAGTTTACTAGCAACTAAGATGACAACGGGTGATTTTAAAACTGACTCGTTAGAAAAGTTAACCATGTTCACTTTTTCTCTCATCTTTTTTTACAAGATACTAGTTCATTGGCCAACAGGATGACACGGGGCGAGTTTACTAGCAACTAGCAGCTTACAGTTTGTAAACTAGCAAGCTCACAGTTTTTAATTTCCGAGTATTTTTTAAATTTTACAAATTGGTCTTTGTGTACCCAGACTTATTTCAAAACATCTATTAATACTAGCATCAAAATTAGTAAAGTTTCTTCTTAGAAATGTGAAATTAATAAATTGTGAAAAATTATTTACAATACACTTTTTTTTATTGTAAATAAAAATTTTATTCTTGGAAAAGAAATTTAATTTTTTCTTCCAAACTCATTTAATTTTTGAAATGATGTCACTACTGATAACTGCGTCCACAGAAGGAAGGCCCTTCACTCCCAGGCCTTTAACTTCCAACATAGCTCCTGAAGCAGGAGTTTCTTTCAGTTCTTCATCAGAGAGACCTGGTGTTCCTGAAGTTACGTACATCGTCGAGTAGTCAGAACCACCAAAACAAATTGAAGTGGGACTTCTCACTGGAGTTTTTAGAGTACGAATAATTTTCTTGGTTGCAGGATCGATGCACAGAATCTGTAATCAGTTATTATATTAGTTTTACATAATTAAGATAGTGGTTCAGATTTAATCTTATAAGAAATACCTTATGGCCATAGTAGTTGGCTACCCAGATATTTCCTGTTGAGTCAATGGCCATTCCATCAGGGAACTCGTTCGGTAAATCGGCTTTTTTGTAGTCCAATAAGGTACCACGGCTACCTATAAACGAACTCATTCAATTATTAATTAGAAATTATTTCACTTCCTAATAAACGCTTTAAACTTACTTATGGCACCCGTATCGTCATCGAAGTCATACTGGTATATTTTGAATTCAAGACTATCGATGAAGTACATCTTCTTCCTGTCTGATCTCCATCCCAATCCGTTTGATAAGGTTATCTTAGTGAAAAAGATAATAATCATAATAAGTTTACTAATTTACAACAGATCGGGGCTCAAAGCACGCCACCTCCCTTCTCTTTCATTCACCACAGACAGCTTCAGAGCCCCTGGGGGCTGTGTCTCAATAACATCTATCAACAATAACTATAGAATTTCAAAAGTACAGTCCAGGGAAAAAGGTGTAAATTCATTAAGGAATTAATACAATTAGTTATAAAAATAAAATATCTTTTTATCGACTAAATGAAAAAAATGCGATGATCCAACGAGTCTAAATAACTGAATTCTACTTCTCTCATAATAATAGTCTCATTCAAATTAATATCGTATTTACCAATTTGTATCATAATAAATATCAATACTTCAGCGACTATATATAGTCAAGATCATATTATATCTATTTTATATATTTCGCCATCCTGATTTTCCATTCTGTGAATCTACATAGTTAAAGGTAGACAGATCATTGTTAACTAATAATAAGAAATTCATCTAAATCTATAGAATTAAGAGATCTTGCTGAATCAAAATTAATAGAAACAAGTTGAAAGAAAAATTCAGATTAACCAAGTGTAATTATCTTTTTCATAGATACATCATTCTTAACAAACCTTCTCAAGACAAGTGATCGGCTTCAAATCCTCTGTGAATCTGTATAGTGATCCTTGGTATTTCTCATTCGTACCTGGAGTTAATGCCGAACCCATCGTACCTTCCAGGAAGAAGTTTTGATAAATTTAACTTTCTGGTAAACTGAATCAATATGGAAGATTCTACAGTTAATTCACTAACCAGCCCAAATTCTTCCACGTGAATCGCACTTGGCATCGTTGAATCTAGTAAATTTGTTCTCATCAATTTGGGCAAGACATGTTGCTTCGGTTCTGGAGACGTCGGGGGCATTTGGTCCCCACCTAACGGCACTCAGGTTCTTGCCGTGTCCAATCAGAAGAATGTCAGGATGACCTTTTACAGGTAGCACGAATGAAACTGTTTTTCCAGTTGATCCCTTCTCTGTAAAACAGAAAACAAACGAGTTTAATACGAGCAGTTGCTCTCATCTACATGAAGGAATTCGAGAAATTTGAATTAGATTCTATTATACTTTAAATATATTTCCCAAACTACCAGTTTCTTTAGTAACTAAATGGTACTTAAGCATACTCAATCAAATGTAGTATGTATTTCTTTTTAATACGATTTGTAATGTAAATTATTTACTACAAATGAGACAGTATTTTGAAAGGTAGCCAAGATACATCAATGGGACCGATAATAAATATGTGTATGAAAAATATTAATTCTCTATACCTACGAACAGCTCCTGTTTTCTGCCAGTGTTTGGAAAATAGCGCAATAGTTTTCCGCTTTCGATGTCCACGTAGACAATAGCTTCGTAAGAAGGTTGCCAGTGCGGACCTTCACTGATTATAGCAGCAGGTAGGATGGTTTTGAAAGTGACGTTGTCAGCACTCATAGTGAGTATATGTTATAACGTTATAGGTAATAATTTCTGAAAAAAAATTATCACTCAATTATTACAAAAGCATTACGAAGAAGATATTTAGAGTATAAATATATTATATTATTACTTAACGAATTTTATGCGATCAGTTCATTCTAATTTCTTGAATTTAAGTAAATTGTAATCAGTTAATGATAGAAAAATCCATATGCATGCATTAAATGCGAAGTCTTACATCACATCAAAAACTTATCAAAGAAATATTATACATATTAATGTAGTGAATTGAAATGGACGGAAGCAAATGAATAATTAAAATGCAATGGTCATCAACAAATGTATATCAGTTATCAGCCAAGTATTAGAGTTCATTTGATTGAAAATTAATTTTCCACGTATTGGGCTATATGTATATCTTCCACTGAGGAGAAACTCAAATAGATATTTCAGAAATCTGACAAGAAGTGAAAATCAACCGGAACAATTCACTATTCTTCACAATGATCTTCATACACCCCTACAAACAGAAACAAAAAATAACTCCTCATTGTTAATTAGGTCGAAAATTTAATGAAAAAAGCCCTTTGGTGAATATAATTGTATGGCCAGTATCAAATTAATGATAAAAACGATTTGATCACTTAGTCGCACATTCAGTTACTCGAAGGCGACGAAGAGGAACAGTGCCTTTGGTTCAGTTAATTGTTTTCAACTTCCTTCAACTTCCCATCTCAAATATCTGGAGACCTTGTAAGCTACTCTCTTTTTTAAGGAAAGAGCAAAATTTCTATACGTGAGTCTTGTTCTGTACAGAGTGTTATCCAAGCTTTGACAACAGGTTTACAAGTTTACAGCTAAATATATTATTGAATATTTTAAAGAATTTTAGCTTTGATTGTATAATTTGATTTATTAAATACATATTGTCAAAAGTGATAACGAAACAATAAATGAGTAATCTAGCCTAGGTACAAAGTAGCTCTTGCTTTTATTATCATCCATTGTCCCTCATCACTATCAGTGAATAAGATAAGCCGCAGTTAGATTATATTCCTAGTCTTTGTCATTACTTCATTACAAAGAAATATTTCATTGTTTATAAGAAAATGCGTATTCGAACCTCTTACTATCTTTTCTAATGTATATAACTTACATGCTGAATACTTAGTATAATAAATACTTTCAATTAATTGAATATTTTTAATTTGGTAGAGGTCACATGCGTGCATCTTATTATCACAACGTCTTTCGACACTTTCCTTGGCTGTACTGCATGTGAATTAGTCAAAAAGACCCTTCTGTGACGTTATCTGTTATTCCTTATAACGTTTCACTATATGGGTTACGCGTGATAGAATCCTACTCTGTTTACTATTTTCAGATTCCTTTTTCTCAATATATCTCTTTCTACTAAATACTCATCGTACCATGCCCTAGAACCACCTTGCCAATATGGTTCCGACCTCAGGCCTCTGGTCCAAGCTTAACTGTATTTAGGGTAATAAATTAATGTAATTAACACTTTAAAGAGAATATATTCATTAGTCAAGCAATGGTTATTACACAGTGTATCTTCACTAGAACGCTCACAAGTTAATGTCTCAATAACTAAGACTGGAGATAAGGTGTGTATCTCGTGCGAGCAGATCGGTAACTAATTTGAGTGAAAGCCCATTTACACTATGCTTCATGCGGCGCCGCATCCCCATTACAGCTCTAAATGGTCACCCACACGCTGCAAAAGCTGTGCCCACTTCGATCAAGACATGTTATAGTACTCCCTCACCTCCCACCCCCCATCACCATCTCCAACATTCTCCTCCCTCATACAGAACATTCCTGACATATAGTAGTGTGATCAGACATATCGTACCTCTCTTTCTTCTCATCAATAACCAAACTTTCAAACTTACCATACATACACTCATTCACAAGATAGAAATCAATTACACTCTTCACCTCCCCTTGAACTCTTGTGTACCGTCCCTCACATCCCTCATCCGCGTTCAACATGACCAACATCCACCTCTCCATAAAATCCAGCATCATATCACCGTTCCTGTTTATTTCCTGGTCTCCGAGGTATCCCACATGTCCATTGAAGTCACCCATCACCAAACACGCCTCACCTTCTGGAGTTCCACTCATAATCTCATTTAATTTCTCATATATATTTATGTTTCTATTGACATCTCTTGTGTCCAAATACACCAATACTAAGACGAAATTGAAATCCCCAATCTCCACTTTTGCTACTAGTACAGCTCTGCAATCGCAATCTCTCTCCTCAATCTCAACACTCTCCAGATCGTTAGTTAATAACATAAGACCTCCTCCTTTTTTATCTTCCATATCTCTCATCTTCTGTATTAGCATAATTTCACTTCCCCATTCTACTCTCCTGTATTTTTCATGCGTCTCCACTAAACCTATTACTCTCACTTCATTACTCTGTCTATCTTTTATCTTCTTCTCTTTACCTTACAGTCAAATCAGGCACTATCATCACCCTCCTAAAATCTTCTCCAGCATTTCTCAGCCTCTTTGCCCTACCAATTACTGCCCATTTCTGCCCTGAAGTCCTCATCTTTACCAAAGTTGGTGGAGGCTTTACCTGGTCATTTCCCTCTCTATCACTGGAGGTTTTCTCTTTACCCAGTCTAACCACCTCTTCCACCACAATATCCATCAGTCCAAGTTGATCCCTAACTAGTCCCTCAAGGATTTCCTTATCGCTTCTCTCCCTAGACTTCTTCAATCCATGAATAACAATATTACATTCTTTCTTTCTCTTCTCCTCTTCCTCTTTTACCCCAACCATCACCTCTCTTCTGATATCACTCACCATTACCCCTTGATTACTTTCATTTATCAGGCTAGGAGTCGGTTGTAAGACATGTATCATCTCCCCATTATTATTCTTATCGGAAACCATACTCATTATCTCCTCTCTTATCTCCTTCTTGATATCTTCCTTCATTTCACTCATCCGATCAAACAAGTCATTAAGTTTCCCAATTGTCTCCCTATTTTCTCTCTTTAGATCCTCATTTTCAGTCTTAAGTCTCTTTATTTTCTCACCAGCTCCCTTCACTACACCTCCACATCCTGCACAAACCCACACTGGGGATCCCTTAGTGCAAAATATTCATAGTCTTTCTTTCTTAGGCCACCACACTCACTATGGTACCACACTTCACATACCTCACAAAGAATTCCACTCTGATCATCCCGAACGTCAGACCTACCTACCACACTTATCTTCAGACTCTGCCGCATTCAAAGCACTCTCAACCGACTCAACACAGTAAGTACCGCCCAGAGGCAAGGCCTGCATTCCGGGGTCAGAGGTTCCCCCCTTTGATCGGAGCTTGGAGGAGGGAGGCGGCGATCTAAGTAAATCACCGACAGGCGCCATACCACTATTTCTCTTCACTGGTATTCAAGATCACAATTTTAAAACTAGAACATAAACATACGAGAGCGACGCACATCCACACAGCACGACATAGAAGCTGAAGCGTTTTCTCTTCACTTGAGCTAAAATCTAGGAAGAAAGTTAACTCAGTTTGTATGTATACAAGATGGCGCCCCTGATTGTGGCGCCATCTACCGTTAGCATTTGTTACTAAATTAATTATATATTAAATGATATATCTCCATTATTAGATTTTATTGAACATTGCAATGTCACACGATATACTTTATTCTTACTAAGCAATCGTTTGACATTAAAATTGTTAAAACAAAAAATGACTGTACTGCCCAGTTTTTCTTTAATGCTTCTCCTGCCAACCATCAGAAATTGTGTCTAATTATGAAACCCGGAATGTAAACAAACTTTATTCTTGTTTACATTTATTGTTTCGAACTTTTATTATACACTTGAATGTGACTCGATAGTCTACAGATAAATTGTCATTTGATTTTGACTAAATAGGAATTTCATAATAACAATTTAAAATTGTACTGTAAAGTTAATATCTTCTAAAGGATTGAAATTTCCTTTCACTCAAATTTACAATGAGTATTCAAATTCAACGACGTCGATATGATTGCTCTGCGTTGCCAAAAGGATGGAAGAGAGAAGAAGTATTCAGAAAAAATTGTCCAATAAATCCTGGAAAATTGGATGTATTTTATTTCAGGTTAGTGTGAATTTCTTTAATTGTGTTTTTTATGGAAAACTTTGGCCCTTTGGGTTAGCCGTTAAACCCCCAGTCTCCGCCAGACTATTTCATCCAGTCTGCAAAAGATGCATGAAGTTGTAAAGTTCATCCCGATCATCCGGTGACTGTTGAGGCCTTAAAATTAGTCTCCTGAATTATCCGGCGACAATTTCCTAATTAGGTAATTCTGTAGTTCTATTTGAGAATAGGTTTCTACGTTCTCACCCAGTCGATACGTATCTAAAAGCTGAGCGGCGCACACCAGTACGGCGCACCAGATTACGGCGCACCACTGTACATTCTATTAGATAGGTAATTTGAATACAGATTAATGACAAATGGAGTGAATTTGATAGGTAATTGTCGTATCAAATTTATGTCTGACACCTGACGCCGACGGTACCTGAATCCAATGTTTATACTACACAGTTTAATTATTTGATTGAGATGTTTAATTTGGAATCCAAGTAAAATAGTATGTCTCATAAACTTACCATTTGTCTCTCCAGCTCTCTCCAGCTCTCTCCAAAATTTAACAAATTCTCTCCAAAATGATCAAATTATCATTAATTCTCTCCAAAATAACAATGTAGCATAGGAGAAAAACAGATAAAACTCGCCATTTGCAATTGAAGGGCTCAAAATAACTGTCACAAACTCGCCATTAAAATGGCAAGTTTGGACATGCTTTATTACTTGGTTTGGAATAGAATATAAAATTCATCATAGAAAACTGTAATTGTAATTTTATGGGGTAACTATTGTAAACTTTCAGTCTGAGATGTAAATAAAAACTTATCAGTTAGCCGTTAGGCCAGATGATAAAGCAAGTCCAAACTCGCCATTATAATGGCGAGTTTGTGACAGTTATTTTGAGCCCTTCAATTGTAAATGGTGAGAAATATCTAATTTTCTCCTATGCTACAATGTTATTTTGGAGCGAATTTATGATAATTTGAACATTTTAGAGAGAAATTTGGTGAATTTTGGAGAGACAAATGGAGAGTTTATGAGACATACTATTTTACTTGGCCGTTAGGTAGATGTATCGGGGGGCGTGCCGCCCCCCGAATCCCCCTGCCAGGTCATTAAACAATCATGAAGTGTGCAGAACAACAAACTAGCGGATACAACAAACTACATAACAGTTTTTCATATTGATGTCATTAATAGAAAGTACAGTGGTGGGCCGTATTGTAGTGCGCCGTAATGTGGTGCGCCGCTCAACTTTTAGATACTTATGACCCAGTCTGCAGAATGTGTCTCTTCTCCCGCAGAGATTTTAATTTGAGAGACAGTTACTCTCGGACTCTCAGTAGCAGATTCAGAATCTCCCGCAGCTAAATTAATGGTAACATAGGAACAGAGATGGGTGGGAAAGTACTTCCCAAGTACCAAGTAAAAGTACTAAGTAACAAGTAAGTACTTCAAGTACTACTTGAAGTACTTTCTAAAAAGTACTTTGAATAATTACTTAGAAGTACTTTTTACAAGTACTTGTTACTTTCCAAGTAAAAAGTACTTTGCAAAGTACATTTTTTTCCTTTCAGTCAAGAGATTTTAAAAGATTAGTTCTAAAATCTCTACAAAATTAATTCTTTTTCTCATCAAAACTGTATTTACAGCAACTTGATAAAAACTAGAGTTTGAAGAGGTCCAACATGTTAGAAAATTGTTTGTCAAGCAGTAAAATTAAAAACTTTGTCAAACAGTAGAATCGAAAACTAAGACTGTAAGACAATGTATACTTTTATGTGACGGTGAATATTTATATATTCTGACATACAATCATGTATAAAGACTATGAGTTATATTGACCAATTTAAGTACATTAAATATAATTATTTTGTGATACCTAGATATCACAACCAATATTTACCAAACACATTGACGAATTATGAGCGTGTGGACGTGTACAGTGAGTCACTGTGATGATGTACTATCAGAGTAAAGAGTCACTGTGATGATGTACTATCAGAGAAAAGAGTCACTGTGATGATGTACTATCTGAGAAAAGAGCCACTGTGATGATGTAATATCAGAGAAAAGTCATTGTGATGATGTACTATCAGAGAAAAGAGTCACTGTGATGATGTACTATCAGAGAAAAGAATCACTGTGATGATGTTCTATCAGATAAAAGTCACTATGATGATGTACTATCAGAGAAAAGAGTCACTGTGATGATGTACTATCAGAGAAAAGTCACTGTGATGATGTTCTATCAGAGAAAAGTCACTGTGATGATGTTCTATCAGAGAAAAGAGTCACTGTGATGATGTACTGTCAGAGAAAAGAGTCACTGTGATGATGTACTGTCAGAGAAAAGAGTCACTGTGATGATGTACTGTCAGAGAAAAGAGTCACTGTGATGATGTACTGTCAGAGAAAAGAGTCACTGTGATGATGTACTAGCAGAGAAAAGAATCACTGTGATGATGTACTATCAGAGAAAAGAGTCACTGTGATGATGTACTATCAGAGAAAAGAGTCACTGTGATGATGTACTATCAGAGAAAAGTCACTGTGATGATGTACTATCAGAGAAAAGTCACTGTGATGATGTACTATCAGAGAAAAGTCACTGTGATGATGTTCTATCAGAGAAAAGTCACTGTGATGATGTTCTACTAGAGAAAACAGTCACTGTGATGATGAACTATCTGAGAAAAGAGTCACTGTGATGATGTACTACCAGAGAAAAGAGTCACTGTTATGATATACTATCAGAGAAAATGTCACTGTGATAATGAACTATCAGAGAAAAGTCACTGTGATAATGTTCTATCAGAGAAAAGAGTCACTGTTATGATGTACTATCCAAGAAAAGAGTCACTCTGATGATGTACTATCAGAGAAAAGAGTCACTGTGATGATGTACTGTCAGAGAAAAGAGTCACTGTGATGATGTACTGTCAGAGAAAAGAGTCACTGTGATGATGTACTATCAGAGAAAAGTGTTGATGTACTATCAGAGAAAAGAGTCACTGTGATGATGTACTATCAGAGAAAAGAGTCACTGTGATGATGTACTATCAGAGAAAAGTCACTATGCTGATGTACTATCAGAGAAAAGAGTCACTGTGATGGTGTACTATCAGAGAAAAGAGTCACTGTGATGATGTACTATCAGAGAAAAGTCACTATGATGATGTACTATCAGAGAAAAGAGTCACTATGATGATGTACTATCAGAGAAAAGAGTCACTGTGATGGTGTACTATCAGAGAAAAAAGTCACTGTGATGATGTACTATCAGAGAAAAGAGTCACTGTGATGATGTACTATCAGAGAAAAGAGTCACTGTGATGATGTACTATCAGAGAAAAGAGTCACTGTGATGATGTACTATCAGAGAAAAGAGTCACTAGGATGATGTACTATCAGAGAAAAGTCACTGTGATGATGTACTAACAGAGAAAAAAGTCACTGTGATTATGTACTATCAGAGAAAAGAGTCACTGTGATGATGTACTATCAGAGAAAAGAGTCACTGTGATGATGTACTATCAGAGAAAAGTCACTATGATGATGTACTATCAGAGAAAAGAGTCACTGTGATGATGTACTTTCAGAGAAAATAGTCACTATGATGATGTACTATCAGAGAAAAGAGTCACTGTGAAGATATACTTTTAGAGAAAAGAGTCACTGTGATGATGTACTATCAGAGAAAAGAGTCACCGAGAAGATGTACTATCAGAGTTAACAGTATAAATGATTAGTTTTTAAATTGTATAATAAATGTACTTGGTACTTGAAAGTATTTTAAAAAGTACTTGGTACTTGTACTTTGAAAGTACTTTTTTATTTGAGTACTTGGGCAACTACTTCAAGTACATTGATTTACAAGTACTTGTACTTAGTACTTGAGTACTTTCGATGTACTTTTCGCCCATCTCTGCATAGGAATTAATTCAAAATCTCCCGCAATAAAATTAATGGTAACATAGGAATTAATTCAAGATCTCCCGCAGAGATCTCCAATTTCTAAAAATTCAATCAAAAACTCCCGCAGAGAGTCTTGGAAAAATGTTCCATATTCTGCAGACTGGGTTCTCAACTTCTCACCAGTCTGCAGAATATGGAACATTTTTCCAAGACTCTCTGCAGGAGTTTATGATTAAATTTTTAGAAATTGGAGATCTTGAATTAATTCCTATGTTACCATTAATTTAGCTGCGGGAGATTTTGAATTAATTCCTATGTTACCATTAATTTAGCTGCGGGAGATTCTGAATCTGCTACTGAGTCAGTGAGAGAACCGTCTCTCAAATTAAAATCTCTGCGGGAGAAGAGACACATTCTGCAGACTGGCGTTCTCACATGGTTGGCAAGCCGCAACCAGACTGTATTTCATGGTAAATTCACCGACTTGTCGGTGGAATTTTTCTGCATTGAATATAATATTCTGACAAAGTTGGTGGATTTTTAGCTATTTATTCCTAATTTCCTATGTCACAATTAATTTTTTTTTCTGTGGAAAAACGGGGAAAATGTTGGTGGATCAGCCAAATTAATGGAAATTTATGATGGATTTTTTCAGCTTTTTCATAAAGTCAGTCCAGTCTGAAAAGTAGAGCTGGATTTGTGGATTTTGTGCATTAATTACAGACTGGGTTGGCAACCAGTCTGCAGAAGATGGGACATTTTTAACATTTTCTGTTCGAACAATCCTTAATTTTCTCCCATATATATATGTATTTTACTGAGAACAGAAGCCAAAATAGAAGATTTCTTGGAGAACAGTTTACCTGTTCCTGCAGGTCTGGGTTGGCAACAGCGCTACGTGGATGTTTGGAACTTGGGGAAGAGTCAGTGACTGTCAGTCTGGCTTCAGATATGGTGCGTGGCGGCTGTGTAACTTAGCTCCGTTGCGTGTTGCGCCATCTTGGATTGGCATTAGTTCTGTGATAAAGTAACGTTTCGTTACTTGCCTGAAGGCCAGTATGTATTTGGTGCACAAAATTCCACTGACTTTTTGAAAAAGCTGAAAAAATCCACCATTAATTTCTAGAAATTTGGCTGATCTACCAACATTTTACCCATTTTTCCACCAAAAATTAATAGTAACATAGGAGTAAATAGCTAAAAATCCACCGACTTTGCCAGAATATTATTTTAAAAGGAGAAAAATTATACCAACATGTCGGTGGAATTTACCACGAAATACAGACTGGCCTGAAGGTAGGCACTGGGCAGTGTAAGTACCTTTTTTGTACTAGCCAAGTAAAATAGTAACACTCATAAACTCTCCATATGTCTCTCCAGCTCTCCATAAATCCCCAAATTTCTCTCCCAAATAATCAAATTATCATAAATTCTCTCTAAAATAACATTGTAGGTTAGGAGAAAATTAGATATTTCTCACCATTTGTAAAAAGGCTCCAAATAACTCACAAACTTGCCATTTTAATGGCGAGTTTGGACATGCTTTACTGCCTGGGATTTGAAAATCTTTGGAGACAAATTATCCTCAAAATGAAATCTTGGGAGACAGATTTGACACACTTTGCAGCCTGGCTAGTCTGCAACTGCAAAGCCAGACCGCAGAAACTGCTGAGTGAAGTGTATTCCAAGAAATCCTCTATTTTGGGTTCTGTTCTCAGTAAAATACATGTAAATATCCAGGTAATAAAGCATGTGCGAACTCAGCATTTTAGTGGCGAGTTTGTGGCAGTTATTTTGAGCCCTTCAATTGCAAATGGTGAGAAATATCTAATATTCTCCTATGCTACAATGTTATTTTGGATAGAATTTATGATAATTTGATCATTTTGGAGAGAAATTGGGTGAATTTTGGAGAGAGCTGAGGAGACAAATGGAGAGATTATTTTACTTGGGTAAATATAGGAGGAAATTAAGGATTGTTTGAACAGAAAATGTTGAAAATCTCCCATATTCTGCATACTGGTTGCAAAGTGAAAGTGTGGCAAATCTGTCTCCAAAATGACCAGAATTCTGCAAAATGTCTCCCACTCTGGAAAAAAGTGGTATTTTCCTAATCTGCAGATCGATAAGGGAGATGTGTGGGATATTCTCTCTGAACAATTTTGAATTACCCTTAATTCCTATGTTTACATTAATTTTGCTACGCACAATTGAACACTTGTTATACTTCTGAATTAATCCCTATATTTACATTAATTTTGCTATGAACTGAATAAGAAATCTCTACTAACCATTTTCCAGTTTCTGCAGACTGGGTCTTTTCTGGTGAATTAGTTACTCTGTTGGAGTTTAGCAAACCTTAAAATACAGTAATATATTTTCCAGACATTCTAAGGTATTTTCCAGAGTAGAATGTCTCCAATAAATATATGTGTCACGCGCATTTGATTGATATCAATAGTTTGCATAGGCGCAGCCATCGGTCGATTGCTGCCCGTTTGAATGGTATGATTCTTACTAGTTTATGAATCTAATTGGCACATTTTATCGTGGGCAACAATCGACTGATGGTTACCCTATTAAATGTAATAATGAGATACATAAACTAACAAAATCCATATCATTCAAATGCGCAACAAGCGACTGATGGTTGCCCTATTAATTGTAATAATTAGATGCACAAACTAACAAAATCCATATAATTCAAACGCGCAACAATCGACTGATGGTCGCCTTATTAAATATGAAACAATTAAGTTAATGCATAAACTAGGAAAATCAGTCATTAATTCCTGCCTATTGATTAATTCCAAGCTTTCCTACACTACTCTGAGACTTAGATTTCTTAATTTATTTTTGTAAGATAGGTAGCTAATTGAAATTATTTTTTTCAGTCCTTGTGGAAGAAGAATAAGAAGCAAGCCCCAACTTGTAAGATTTTTGGGTGACTCTATCGATTTGTCATCCTTTGACTATAGAACTGGAAAAATTAACCCTATGCTGGTACGGAAGAAGAAGTGTAAAGGAGCGCTCTATGATTACAGGTAAAGTATCTATAGAAAAATATTTATTCAAGGTGTTATTGTTAATGGTATGATAGTATAATTTTTTTCTTTATAGCTCTACCAATTCAATTCGAATATGTCTTATGTTTTCTGAAGGACTTTGCTCTGATTTAGATATATAGATTGATATTGAATATTCAAATAGATTGAGGGATATTTTTTCATGTTATGAAGGGCCTAATGAGACATACTGGGCTTCTATATCTCATAGCTAGATAATTATAATGTTCTCTAGTGATTTAACTATTGATATTGATAAATTATACTATCTCTGGTTATGGATATAGATGAATTATGCATTAAAGTAAGAAAAAATAATTGATAGCTGTTGAGTAAAATTTTTTCAATCAATATAATCATTTACGATAGCTTCAACTGCTTTTTCTTATTACAAAAGAAAATAATGGGACTATTTTTAAAGGAAATAAAAGTTCATACAAACAGAAATATACAGCTTGTTACCTGTAAAGAGCTCTTATTTTGTCTGAGCTAATAATTATACTTCTAACCATGTGGCAAAACTCATTGATGAACTTTTATTTTACACTGTTCTACAAACTTTCAACAAAAAAAAGTTGTACAGTTTTGGTTCCAAGAAGAATTAAATTTTTTAGAACTTAACAATTAGAAATATTAAAATTTCATAGCGTTGACCTGGGTATTCCATCGCACTCAGAGTATCGGGGTAATTAATCTCACCTGTTTTTTAACAGTGAAGGAATAATAATTTCGAAAAACCAATTACACCATTAAAAATATCACAATTTCTTCTATAAATATGGTAACTTTCATTCATTTTTGTTCTATGAAAGTTTAAAATAATTTAGAGTAAGCAGTAGTGTTTTTTTTGCCCTATAGTAACCTTATTTCAGATTTTACTAAAATTCCGCAACTTTATCACTGGGTTGGACAATTATGTTTGAAGTCCCACAAAAATTTACATGAACACAGTAAAATATGCCATCAAAATTAAATATAAAAGTTTTTAAAAAATATGCACTAGGACGGTAGTTATAGCCTGGCAAGGTAGTGCGTTGAATTGCCCCAAATACAAAAAAGTGCATGGAGTAATTAATTGCACACATCATGAGGTAATTAATTGCACACATCACGGGGTAATTAATTGCAGTTTCCTTAAGAGATAATCAATGCATTCATACTAGGTTATACATATAAATGTTGAAAGTTCAGTTCATAATTATGTCATTTTAGTTAAAATAAATGTTCTGAGCAATCAGATATGTTAAGTGTTGTATTTAAATACGTTTGGTTTTACAATTGAGATTTACCGTCTGAATTCCATTCAGTTCAGCCCTATAAGGTTTGAGTCATCTGCTTTGACACTGCCGTGAATCTGGCCCAATCTGCTATCTTACTGCTTCGAATCTACCCCGATCTGCTATGACACTTCAGTGAATCTGCCACAAACTGCTATGACGCTGCTGTGAATCTGCCCCGAACTGCTATGCAGTCTTATAGCAGATTCATGGCAGTGTCATTGCAGATCAGAGCTGATTCACAGCAGTAGCCCAGAAGATCTGGGCAGATTCACGGCAGTGTCATAGCAGATTCACCGCAGTGTCATAGCAGATGGGGGTAGATTCACGGCAGTATCATAGCAGTTCGGGGCAGATTCACGGCAGTAGCATAGCAGATTCACGGCAGCGGCATACAAGATTGGAGCAGATTCACGGCAGCGTCATAGCAGTTCAGGGTAGATTCACGGCAGTGTCATAGCAGTTTGAGGCAGTTTCATGGCAGTAGCATAGCAAATCAGCGCAGTTTTTCAAGAGTAATTTTGGGGGTTTGTAATCATCCACCTGCAGGCCCTATTAACCACTGGGGTTAATAATCATCCCCACTGCAATAAATTACCCCAAAAGTGTGAGGAAATTACCCCAATTTTCAGTAGCTAATAGTCAATCGCGTATTTTTTTATTAATAAATAACGAATTTGGTACACATCATTATCAAAATGTTATGTAAAGATGGTGTAAGTATGAAGTTTCTAACTTACTACCTTGCTTAGTTTTCATGCTAGATCAAAGTTTGCGGGATACTGCGATGGAATACCCCAGTCGACGCTAATAAAATTCCAAATTTAAATAGATACCATAGATATGCTCATGATTTTTGTGCAATATCAATATATATGCCCATGATTTTTGTGCAATATCAATATATATATATTAAAGTTTTTAATTTAAAATCTGACTCGGGTTAGAGTAAAGAAGGAAGAAATTTTTGCCTAGTTCAATAGACATAAAAATGGTAAGCATTCATAAATTATATAAAGTATTGAATTACTAAACATAAGCTACTAATTTTTATTTTCCATAATAATTCCTATTCAATTCTTCATTTCACAGTCGTGGTCTTCGAAATGACAGTTCATTGGTTCCCCCAATTCGTCAAACAGCTTCAATCTTCAAGCAGCCTGTGACTGTTGTTAAGACGCAATCCAACAGCTGTGTTAAGAATGATATTAAGCATGGTACTCAGATAAAGCCAAAGCAGGTGAGATGATATTTTCATGAATGGTGGTGATAGTGATTAAATGATGTGGAATTGATAATATAGTAGTGTTACGTTAAAACCTGTAAGTAACTATTGCACAAATTGTTGTGAAATATTTGAAGAAGTGATCTCCCACATAAAATATTGACTCAGCATTCTTTCCTGCATTAAACTAAGAGGAATGCAGAAGGCAAACCTCAGATAGATAAATCTAAATAGAAAACTGAACATGTCTGAATGGTTAGATCAGGGTCACAAACTACGGCTTGCGGGCCACGACCGGCGCCGCAATGTCAGTTCATCCGGCCCGTAGATGATTATTTAATTTGCTTGATATAAAATATTTTTACTTATGTAGCTAATTTGTTTATAGTGTGTGGTGACATTGCATTCTTCATATTTTCCTCACTCTGCGTAAGATGACCAAGTTAGGAAAACCATTTAATGATAGCAAATTTGCTTCTTCCATCATACACTCTTTGACAAATTTACTATCATTAAATGGTTTTCCTTGCTTAGTCATCTTATAACTAATCATTTAAGTTTGTCAAAGAGTGTAGGTATGATGGAAGAAGCAATTGACTTGGAGAAAGTCAATTTGATTGAAAGAATCAGTCTTTTGGCAAATGCTGTTGTGCGAATACCAGAAGAACTTGGAGAGAATATAGTACTATACAAATGGGAGAAAAAGCTATCAACTTGTTATGTTATTCTCTGGCACTGAATGAGTCCACTGATCACTCGAGTAGGTAAAATTTCTCGGGTTTATTCGTGGTGTCAATTTAATTTCCTAATAACAGAAGAGTTGGCATCCGCTTGCAGCAATGACAGCATGCATAGAACTACAACTGGAAAATACATTTTCATTGAAGTGAGGAAAATTTTGCAAGACTATAACTCAGTGGTTCTTAACCTTTTTGGAAGTACCGAACCCCACAAGCTCCAAATATGCATTCACCAAACCCTTGTAGTTGTAAAAAATAAAATGTGTTTTCCCCCTTCAAAATAAAAACATATGTACATAACTATTATACTATAGTAAAAATGTATAAACCAGGTTAAGAACCACTGCTATAACTTCAGTGGGATCAACTACAATTAGAGCTCATTGATTTGAAAACAAAACTTACTTACCAAATGAAAAGCACAGAGACAGAAAACGAAACTGATGAAATTTCAGTTTTACAAATCTCTAACAATTTTTGCAGCTTAGTTTGTGAAATTCGGAAATGTGCACACCATGTCTAACGTCTGGTTTAATTATCCTTCTGCTAACCTGACAAACTTTTAATACTAGTTTGGAAATACATTTTTTTATTAAAATGGAACTCTACACTTAGTTTTCAGTCTTTTTTTCTCCAGAGATTTCGTTCTGGCTTAAAAATATGAAACAGAATGATTATGTGGCCCCTGCTCGTCATACCTCCCAGTTATCCGGCTCACTTTGAAAAAAGTTTGGTGACTCCTGGCTTAGATCTTTAGAACATGTATTTTAACTAATGTGACGCAGAATAATCAATTTAACTTTCAACAGGTGGAGGAAGTTAGCTGCATGTAGAAAATCTGTAATAAAATTTATTAACTGTAACCAAGAAATATTGTATAGTTGCTGATAGTAATTTAAATCTCAGTTTATTTACAATCTTTCAATAATACAAATTTAGATTATATGATATTGAAATCAGGCCATGCACATAATATCTAGTTCAATAATTTTTTATAATAGTACTATATAACAGGGCTGGGGAGCTGGCTCCGGAGCCCGGAGCTAGCTAATTTTGGCACTCCGGAGCAGGAGCCGGAGCTTAGCTGAATGTGTAAACAGCGGAACGGAGCTGGTGCTCTAACATTACAAGTAGCTCCAGGCTCCAGCTATTTAATTTTTTTTACCTAATACTCTTAAATAAAAGCACAAAATTGATTAATATATTCTTTAATTGAAGAGTTACTGATTAAATAAACTACACCTTTTAACTTTGATTTAAAACAATTCTAGTTTAATTTAAAATAAATTAAGTTATATTTAAAATAAGTCAAGTTATATTTGAAATAGTTCAACTTAAATTTAAAATATTTCAAGTTCAATTTAATAAAGTTGAAGTTTAATTTAAAAATAAAATTTTATGGGCCCTCGATATCACACATAGGAAGCTCTGCACAAATATCATTATATTAGTAATGGAAGGGGATGAGATTATGAGAGAATTGGAATGAGAGTAGCGAGAAGTGAGTGAAATGAGAGAAGCGAGATGTGAGTAGTGAGTGAAATGAGCTGAGAGTAGTTAGAATCAAGTGAGATGAGAGAAGAGAGAGAAATGAAATGAGAGTAGTGAGATGAGAGAAGTGAGTGAATTAAAATGAGAGTAGTTAGATGAGAGAAGTGAGTGAATTAAAATGAGAGTAGTGAGTGGATTAAAATGAGAGTAGTGAGAATTTAGTGAGATGAAAGAATTGAGATGAGAGAAGTGAGTGAAATGAGACAAGTGAGTGAAATCAGAGTAATGAGTGCACAAGAGAGTATTCATTAACTACTATCACTACTCTTCACTCATTACCGTATATATTACACTTAACAACTACAGTTGTAACGTTGTTCACTTCTCTCATTTCACTAAGTCTTCTATTTCACTCACTTCTCTCATCCAGTTCTCTCCTCCCTCAGCTCACTACTCTCATCCCACTAAATTCTCATCCCACTTCTCTCAATTAAACTAAGTTCTCTCATTCCACTCACTTCTCTCATTCCACTCACTTCTCTCATTTCTCTTCTCTCATTTCACTCACTTCTCTCGTTTCACTCACTTCTCTCATTTCACTCACTTCTCTCGTTTCTCTTCTCTCATTTCACTCACTTCTCTCATCTCACTACTCTCATGATCTCATCCCCTCCCATTACTAATATTAGTGTGTAGAGATTCCTAGGTGTGATATCGAGAGCCCATAGAATTTAATTTTTAAATCAAAACTTCATTTATTTTTTATTCAACTTTAACTTTTTTAAATTAAACTTGAATTGTTTTAAACTAAAGTTAAAAAGGTGTAGTCTTGTAAATTTTAGATAATCGTTCCGTTCGTTTTTTAGAAGAATCTTGAAATTAATTTTTTAATGTCAAAATTCACTTTAATTTATTTGATAACTGTGGAGCAGGAGCCGGAGCTTTAAGTTTTAAATAGTGGCTCCGGAGCTGGAGCCGGAGTCTTCATTTACATTCTATATAGCTCCGGAGCAGGAGCCAGAGCCAGCCCAATTATAGCCAGCTCCCCATCCCTGATATATAAGCTTCTCATAATTATTCAATTAGACACTCTAGATATTTTCTTTACCACATATTGTGACTTTAAAATGTTCTCAGTTGTTCTGGGAGAAGCGTCTGCAAGGTCTAGGTGCCACCTGCCTCCCCTCCCTCTCCCTGCCTGTACCTGAAGACATTGAGTTGCCTGCCTCACTCAGACCAGTTGGCCCTCAAGTCACCAGTCAGACGGTTTTACAGGTGAGTGAGAAATATTCTTTAGCAGCTGATGTCACCATTTGTCATACTGGATATAAATAAATAATACTTAAATATTCCAGGACGGTTTATATAAGTAATCTAATAAGTTTGACATGTAGCTATTCTTGATTCAGTTACTGGCTACAGCTCTTGACATCATTTTGATGTATTTTCTTGTTTCAGAGACAATACCCATGCAAAAAAAATGCATATACAAAATTCTCAGACTAGGACTATAAAATAATCATTTCTGATCCCCCTCATTGTCTCTAGGCTACCTCTAGGTAGGCCTTCTTTTTCTTTTCTTTTGTAGCATTTAGGCTTTTGTTTAGTTCGGCGTCCTTTTTCTTTAGCTTTACTTTGTATTTTCTGCCTTGTTCTATCGAAGGACAAGCAGACTGACTGTGTAGGTCTCTTATCCATTGGTAAGCAGACTGACTGTGTAGGTCTCTTATCCATTGGTAAGCAGACTGACTGTGTAGGTCTCTTATCCATTGGTAAGCAGACTGACTGTGTAGGTCTCTTATCCATTGGTAAGCAGACTGACTGTGTAGGTCTCTTATCCATTGGTAAGCAGACTGACTGTGTAGGTCTCTTATCCATTGGTAAGCAGACTGACTGTGTAGGTCTCTTATCCATGGGTAAGCAGACTGACTGTGTAGGTCTCTTATCCATGGGTAAGCAGACTGACTGTGTAGGTCTCTTATCCATTGGTAAGCAGACTGACTGTGTAGGTCTCTTATCCATTGGTAAGCAGACTGACTGTGTAGGTCTCTTATCCATTGGTAAGCAGACTGACTGTGTAGGTCTCTTATCCATTGGTAAGCAGACTGACTGTGTAGGTCTCTTATCCATTGGTAAGCAGACTGACTGTGTAGGTCTCTTATCCATTGGTAAGCAGACTGACTGTGTAGGTCTCTTATCCATTGGTAAGCAGACTGACTGTGTAGGTCTCTTATCCATTGGTAAGCAGACTGACTGTGTAGGTCTCTTATCCATTGGTAAGCAGACTGACTGTGTAGGTCTCTTATCCATTGGTAAGCAGACTGACTGTGTAGGTCTCTTATCCATGGGTAAGCAGACTGACTGTGTAGGTCTCTTATCCATTGGTAAGCAGACTGACTGTGTAGGTCTCTTATCCATTGGTAAGCAGACTGACTGTGTAGGTCTCTTATCCATGGGTAAGCAGACTGACTGTGTAGGTCTCTTATCCATTGGTAAGCAGACTGACTGTGTAGGTCTCTTATCCATGGGTAAGCAGACTGACTGTGTAGGTCTCTTATCCATGGGTAGCCAGACTAAATGTGTGAGTCTCTTATAAATGGATGCATATTCTTGCCATCCATGCGCTGGGATGACACGGTTACCTGTGGTAGCTGAGTAGTCGACCTAGTGCTTGGAGCGTACTTTCACTGCTCCCTCTACCCTCTTATACGAGGCCTTCTTCTCATCATGTCTTTTTGGATCACCTCGTAGTGGATTGGGGCAACTTTTAAACCCCGAAAAATTATGATAATATTCTCGTTTCAGTCACTGGCTACAGCTCTCCACATCATCAATGGTCCCATCACCGGTCAGACTGAGGGCAAACAGGATCTGCAGACCAACCCTGCTGTGTTTGTTAATCCAAAGCAACCACTCATTGAGGTTAGAAAAGTGATATCTTTTATTTTGATTTCACTCGCCTTATTTAGCTACATAGTTTTTACAGCTTATGATAGCGCTTTGTCTTTTATTGATAATTGATTGTAAACTAATAACAAATTTCTTCTTGTTTAAATTAGTTTCAGTAAAACGCATTAACAATTTCTACTTTTATTTCAGCAAGTACAAATTAAGGACAGTGACATTTTCAGCCAAGAGACAACTGTGGAACACATCAGAAACAGACTTCAAAAGGCCATCAGTCAAATTGCTTTGTAATTTGAATATTGAATTTGAAATATGTATCTAGTGTTTTTCTCTGTAGCGAGGTTCACTAATGAATGTCATTAAAACTTAGTATCGTTACTTATCTCTATTCCTTTTCTCAATATGGTACCATTCTGCAAGATAGGAGTTCTATGGTTAATAAATTGTCGTAATTCAGTTGTTCTCTTATGTATAAGTTTTATGTAAGGGTTAGTTGATGTATATAATTGGATAAATTATACCAAATTATAATTGTAAATTAATGGATAGCAGGCTTTTGTAATATTTTCAATCTTATTATGGTCCTAACTTGAAATCGATCTGTATAAAATTAAGCTAATTAGTAATTTATAATAAAACATACCCAATTAGTTCGGTCAATTACTATGAAATTGCGTTTGATCATTTTTATCCCTAGACATACGAATTCTTGGTTTGCCACCATAAGGTCTACCCTATCCGATTTACTATAGTGTACTAGAAATTACAACTCCTGAAGCAGTTTCCTCCTCGATCAGAGTACTTTAAAAATTTACTGTAAGATATTTATCGAAGTCATTCTGCCCCTTTACACGCATTCTACAATGAACCATTCAAGCATGATGTGTATCTAGGGATTGAAACACAAATAGCAATAGTGTATGGGTGTTAATAAAATGTTCTGAAGAGATTGCGAGGTGTCGCCAAGTCAGCCTCTTGTTGATCATTCTTGCAGGAGGTTAATGAGACATAAGCCTCCTGGGGCTCTATCATGAAAGTGTCTGGTTAATGGAAAAGAAAGGGGTTGGGGTCCCTTGGTCCCCGAACTGTTGTAATTTGGATGATGGGTTGTCTTTTTCCCTATCTTTTAGTTTTTAACCTTTATTTCTGCTAGATCTAAAAGAAAATTCGACACTTGATCGCATAGTATATGCATACAAACTTATGAACAGTGATACACTCCTCTTGTCGGATTACTTGACTTTTTCTTTGCTTGAAATTCGAAGAGAAGAACAAAAATCACTAGAATAACTTTATTTACTTAATACTATAGAACCAAATTTGAAATGGTTTGCAGTTGTATAACCAGCAACCTTGGCTCTAATGAAAATAAAGTAATTATAAATTTTATTAGTGAAGTGGACCTTTAAAAACTACCGAGACATGATTCCAATGATACAATTGTGTAATTCTTACAAAATTTACGAAGTTTGCATCGCTAGAATAAATCTTTACTTTTGCTTCAATAGAGAGGTAAACCTCACGCTATACTAAGGTAAACCTCACGCTATAGTAAGTTAAACCTCACGCTATAGTAAGGTAAACCTCACGCTATAGTAAGGTAAACCTCACGCTATAGTAAGGTAAACCTCACGCTATAGTAAGGTAAACCTCACGCTATAGTAAGGTAAACCTCACGCTATAGTAAGGTAAACCTCACGCTATAGTAAGGTAAACCTCACGCTATGGTAAGGTAAACCTCACGCTATAGTAAGGTAAACCTCACGCTATACTAAGGTAAACCTCACGCTATAGTAAGGTAAACCTCACGCTATACTAAGGTAAACCTCACGCTATAGTAAGGTAAACCTCACGCTATAGTAAGGTAAACCTCACGCTATAGTAAGGTAAACCTCACGCTATAGTAAGTTAAACCTCACGCTATAGTAAGGTAAACCTCACGCTATAGTAAGGTAAACCTCACGCTATAGTAAGTTAAACCTCACGCTATAGTAAGGTAAACCTCACGCTATAGTAAGTTAAACCTCACGCTATAGTAAGGTAAACCTCACGCTATAGTAAGTTAAACCTCACGCTATAGTAAGTTAAACCTCACGCTATAGTAAGTTAAACCTCACGCTATAGTAAGGTAAACCTCACGCTATAGTAAGGTAAACCTCACGCTATAGTAAGGTAAACCTCACGCTATAATAAGGTAAACCTCACGCTATAATAAGGTAAACCTCACGCTATAGTAAGGTAAACCTCACGCTATAGTAAGTTAAACCTCACGCTATAATAAGTTAAACCTCACGCTATAGTAAGGTAAACCTCACGCTATAGTAAGGTAAACCTCACGCTATAGTAAGGTAAACCTCACGCTATAGTAAGGTAAACCTCACGCTATACTAAGGTAAACCTCACGCTATATATAGTAAGGTAAACCTCACGCTAGCACCAAAGTTTCTCTTTATCTGTTAATTTTAAATTGCTGAGATAATATTATATAATCTGAAGATTTTCTAGTTTAAATCCTCAGGTAGGTGAAAAATTTCTTGATTATCAAACTATTGATATTATAAACATACTTTCTTCATTTTTACCATATTTATATATTTAACTTTACTAGTGGTTTTTTAATTATTTTTCCTTATATGTTGCTATTCAATGGGAATTCATTTGATTTTTTTTTCTACACTTTCGTTTATATATATAGTCTAGCAAGTTAAGAAGTATATTTGAGCTTTATGAATGTTTATATATTTATAATAATTAAACCATTCCCGAATAGCTTCTATAGCTACTATAATGGGCTTGATAGTATTAATTGTGTGTACATGTTGGTTTCAATTTAAAAATGTATATTTCTTGAATATAACTTGTAATCTTTCTTTTAATATCTTCAATAAACTATTATTATTTTACTCGTCAGTTTTATAAATGCTTTAATAAGTAAAATTCATATTATCTACTTTTTTCAAATTAGTTTTTTTTTTGTGATTAGTCCGAATCATCAACCAAGTTTCGATTATCGACCAAAATTATAATATATCGACCAAACATTATTCCTTCTAATACATATAAATGCAAATGATATGCATACAAATATTCAGAATATAAAAACTTAGCTATTTCACTATATGTAATATATTGAAAATGTCAATGAAAGAAATATATTTGATACTAAGTTTATTGATCTAAAGATGAATGTTTTACGATGATATAAAATTATCTATTTTTCATATAGCTAGGTTTAATTCTCATTTTCCAGAACTAATTAAATACCAGATGAAGATTTCGATTGATTATTATTAAAGAAAAAAGCATCCAAACTCTGAGCAATATTAATTGTGGAGAGAAAAGTACGCTCCATGATATTATACATATCTGGTAATTGTAGCTTTACCCTATATAAAAAAACAAATATACATAAGCCAAAGTATATCTACACATGCACATGAAAATGATACGAAAAGTTATTTAAAAGAGGGACAGTTTAAAATTGTTAGACAATTCCAATGTTTTGCTAAATAAAATATTCCTACCTTTTTTGCAATGAATTCATTTTTTCAAATGATTTATTGGAACAATAATTGTAGTACTAACATGAACTTAAGCATAAATAAGTAAGATAACTATAAAAATATCCCGCCTCCAGTGAGGTCGGCAGACTGACAGGTGTAGAGTATAGCCATCTTTAACGAGCTTCTAGATCAGCAGTCTCAGGTACGCCATTGTTGCGCTGACAAAAGCAATTCTAGTGTACAGCGCTGAGGTGAATCGCAGGAGAGTTCTAATATGCGGCAAACATACCACGTTGAAACTCTGCAACACTTCTTACATTTTTGAACTTGTACGATCCCATAGAAGGACGTTGACAACTTCTTTCTTGTAAGTTAATTGTCATGACTTTGGTGTAATGTCAGATACCTAAATACATGAAAAGTAGCATTAGAGAATTGTCATGATTTTTTTCCTGAAAATTAGATTATTGAATTATTTTTAATATATTTCAGGAAATAATATTGTTATCAATTAATTTGGTTCAAATTACCTCTCTTGTGCAAAACTGACATCCTTTACAAAATTTAAAATGGAGTAATGGGTAGGCCGCTCACATCATTGATTTCTTCTGTCCTGATAATGCTCTGCAGCCGCATACCTTGGGTAAAAATATATCATTTAGTTCATAATCACCCCAAAGTTATGTTACAGTTGAGAATCACAAATGATATTAAATTCAAGAACCTCTGAACTATAATATTTCATTAAATATCACGAGTTCTAGGTATATCCCACCCTGTAAATTACACCCTAGGTATAGTCTACCCAGGTAAATTCCACCCTAGGTATAGTCTACCCAGGTAAATTCCACCCTAGGTATAGTCTACCCAGGTAAATTCTACCCTAGGTATAGTCTACCCAGGTAAATTCTACCCTATAGGTATAGTCTACTCAGGTATATTCCACCCTAGGTATATTCCACCCCTCTGACAATGCTAATTAGGGTGACAATAAAAAGTCAAAGATTTCATTTTTAGATGGCCAGACGATATTCTAAGACACTTGCACAATATTTAAATATAGCTCCAGTCAATTATTTTTAAGTTTACCCTAATATACAAAAAAAATTTAGTTGGGTAGTTCCAAGTTAGATACCTACATACACTAGTTAGTTTCAAGTTAGGTGTTTCAACTTGTCTCCAAAGAGGGGGACGTCTCATTAGTCCGACGTCATATTAGTCTGACAGAATTACAATCTTTGTGTTATTTTTACTTTTATTTTTTCGATTAAAATAGAAATTATTATTAAATATATATACTCAATTAATATGTAATCGAAATAAATTTTCTCTTTCATTTTTTAAAATTTATATTCCTCTCTCATTTCTCTTTACTTCTAATATTAATAATTTGTATTTTGAAATCCCTCCATCGATTACATCATTTAATGTAGTTTGTTGTGTCCGCTAGTTTGTTGTACTGCACACTTCATGATTATCTAATGACCTGGCAGGGGGGGGGGGGTTGCGGTGCCCCCCCTCTCCATATACATACATATATTTGACTAATGGGGCGTCGGACTATTTGGGTATCGAACGAATGAGGCGTCTGACCAATGAATAGTAACCGACGGGGAGTGGGAGGCTTCAATAAAGCGTGCATCTAACCCTAGCGCAATCTCGAGATTGCGGCGATCGCTATTTCACTTCCAAAATCTTGCGCAATCTCAATTTCAGGATCCTCAAAAATGCGCTGCACAATCTTAAGATAGAGTAAATCGGTAATTTGCGATGACTGTATGCACTAATAAACGAGATATTTAATCTAAATAATATGAAATTACTCTCAGATATATAAACCTTTTTTCTTAACGTTTTTAGTTATCAAAGAATTAATACTTAAATTTCATGAATGTATGAAATATAAATTAAAATATTTGGTTAGCTAAAATTGAAGTAATTTGTTTGCTACAATTTGTTGTGTTTTGATATTGCATTATAAATATAAAGTGTATCTAAATCGGTTACTATCCATTAGTCTGAAGCCTCATTAGACCGACTTAACAGCAAGTTATTTCTGATTAAACATCAAATATTTTATATATTTGGGGGGTGCCACCCCCGAATTGCCAGGTCATTAAATTAAATCATGAAGTGTGCAGTACAACAAAGCAGCGGATACAAAAAACTTCATTAAATAATGAAATCGAATGATGGATTGCATAATACTATTTAATAATAGAAGTATTATAAAATAAGATAAGAATATAAAATTATACAAATGAAAGAAATCGAAGATTATTATATATTATTTAGATTAGTTATTAATTGAGTACATCTATTTGATTACAATTTTATTTAAGGAAAAAAGAAAGAACATACAGAGATTAATTTGATTAAAAACATCCATTAGAAACTAAATTATGATTTACTAATTCAATGAAAAATATTAGTTATAAAAGTTTCATGATGAAATTGAACTCACCTCCAAATCATTCGTACAAATTGACCTCAAAGGTGTAATCTGGATAATAACGATGCACGTGTTCCTTGTACACCATACCCATTTGATTTATAAATTCATAAAATAAAGGAGCAACTTCAAAGGCAACTTTTCCACAATAACTAACTCTTCGAAGACGGTTATTGTTGGCGAAAGAGTCTATGTAATTGAACATCTTCTGTATGATCGCTTGGAGTAGGAATTGGTGCTCACGCCTGCGTGCATAATTTTTAGTTCTCAGTACCAGGGATTCGGAAATAATGTAACCCAGACTTTCAAAAAGGATGTCCAGACAAAATCTCACACTGTGTTTCAATTTTGATGTATTTGGATGCACTGTAAACATAAAATAATCTGTAAGTCGTCGCCAAGCTATAGTTTGTAGCATGCTGAATTTTTTTGCAATGAATTCAGTGAAAGAATCGTTGTAACAAGATGCATCAACTAAACACTTTTGGAGAAAGAAAGCACAATGATGGAAAATCACACTCATATAACAGCCCATAAATTTCAAATTTTCTCTTCCACCTGGTATTAAATCTACAGAGATAGCTGTTAGGAGTTCATCTTGTTCTCTCATCATATCATTTACATTATCAGTCAGTATCATTTTCTTCAATTGTTCCAACATCTCATTTGTTGTTGGTAGAATGTCATTGTTTGCTCCCATTGGATTTGATATAAACTGATTTATTATTATTTCTCCACTTGTCCAATGGTACACAGGTTCTACAGGTTGAGAACTCAAATTTACAATACTCTTAAGGTGTGAGTTTTTGTTTATTTTCCTTCTAACCACTGGGTTCTTCATCTTGGCAATTATTTCTAAATCACTCCTACACTGTACACAAAAGAAAGAGTTTTATAAAAACTTCCGCAAAGATGGTAGAGGACCGCTTCTTGTTTTCAATAGCAGGTTCGAAGTTACAATGAGAGCAGCAGATACAGTTGCCCTGAGGTCGAAAATTACGCCTAATCTTCATTAGGCCTATAATCATTACGTCTGAGAAAACTATCCTTTTTGTTCTGTATGAATTGTTTTACTATGTCTTATTATATTTCCGTAATTAACGACATGCCTATAATTCATTAAATCGTATTATACCCGGCAAAAGGCCATTATTATTTTTAAACAATTATCATATTTTTTACTCCAATCGATTATCTTTCAGGAAAGAGAAGTAAATTGAGGCTTATATTCATCGTGACTTTGATTATATAAAATGAAATGAAATAAACCTACATTTACATTATGATTTGGAAGAATAATAAGAAATACTAAAGTTAAAGGTTTTAAATTCATTCAATATTTTCTACAATGAAAATATTTAGGAATAAGATGAATAAAGATACAACCTTATGCTTAATGATAATCTCTGTAGACAATAATTCACCGTCTATCGCCACGCGTGATTCATTAATTACGTACATAATTAAATACTAGTTTGTTCCTATATTCTTTTTATTAATTTCATATTTTATTCCAATAAATTTGCTTTGATAGGTGATTTTAATTAGGATTATGTTATTAATTACCACGTTTCTCTAAATATAATGATGAATGTTAATTAGAGTAAGTTACGAATTATCGGTCGGTTTCACATCATCGGTCAAATAAGATAAAAACAACGATATAATAATTGTTATTTAATTTATATTTTTTATTGGCATCCATGATACCTGCAGGTACCAGTTAATATGAAATAACAATAATTGTATTGTTTTTTCTTATATATGACCGAAGTGTGGAACCGACCGTCAATTCGTAACTTGCCCTAGTTAATCCTAATCAACCAGGTAACCTGGGGACAGATATCGTAGGAACTAGTTATCTGGAAGTTCAGGTACATCACAGTCGCCGGTTTCGAACAGTGTGTGAGGGAGAGGGAGGAGGGTGGTACCACACACGTATTTGGGATGTCGAAGATCTTTGGGTGAGGTTTTTGGTGCGAATTCTACGTGTGAATTTCACCTCCAATATAATAAATTGATCCATAATGTACCACTTCATATTATAAAGAATTAATTCCTAAATGTTATTAGTTATTTCATTTTTAGGTTCACTGCAAATCTCTCTAATACGAAGATGTATAGAAATTATGAATTTGGTAGAGGAAGTTCCAATATAATTGTAATAATGATTTACCATAAAAAATTTTAAGTAACAGAGAGAAAATATTCCACCTCACGATACAGTAAACAATTCATTTCCATAATTCTTTATTGTAGGAAATAAATTTATGAAAAAAAAAATCAATCATTCGGTGAGGTTTTTCTGTTAATTAATATTTTTTTTCTTAAGTTTAAACTACGTTGATGTTAATTATTAAATAAATTACAATAGCATTAATGCATCACTCTACTCTATGTACACCACTCTACTCTAGGTACACCACTCTACTCTAGATACTTCACTCTACTCTAGGTACTTCACTCTACTCTATGTACACCACTCTACTCTAGGTACTTCACTCTACTCTAGGTACTTCACTCTACTCTAGGTACACCACTCTACTCTAGGTACTTCACTCTACTCTAGGTACATCACTCTACTCTATGTACATCACTCTACTCTAGGTACTTCACTCTACTCTATGTACACCACTCTACTCTAGGTACATCACTCTACTCTAGATACTTCACTCTACTCTAGGTACTTCACTCTACTCTATGTACACCACTCTACTCTATGTACTTCACTCTACTCTATGTACACCACTCTACTCTAGGTACTTCACTCTACTCTAGGTACTTCACTCTACTCTAGGTACACCACTCTACTCTAGGTACTTCACTCTACTCTAGGTACATCACTCTACTCTATGTACATCACTCTACTCTAGGTACTTCACTCTACTCTATGTACACCACTCTACTCTACGTACTTCACTCTACTCTATGTACACCACTCTACTCTAGGTACTTCACTCTACTCTAGGTACACCACTCTACTCTAGGTACTTCACTTGACTCTATGTACACCACTCTACTCTAGGTACTTCACTCTACTCTAGGTACTTCACTCTACTCTATGTACACCACTCTACTCTAGGTACTTCACTCTACTCTATGTACACCACTCTACTCTAGGTACTTCACTCTACTCTAGGTACACCACTCTACTCTAGATACTTCACTCTACTCTAGGTACATCACTCTACTCTATGTACACCACTCTACTCTAGGTACTTCACTCTACTCTATGTACACCACTCTACTCTAGGTACTTCACTCTACTCTATGTACACCACTCTACTCTAAGTACTTCACTCTACTCTAGGTACACCACTCTACTCTAGGTAATTCACTTTACTCTAGGTACACCACTCTACTCTAGGTACTTCACTCTACTCTAGGTACACCACTCTACTCTAGGTACTTCACTCTACTCTAGGTACTTCACTCTACTCTAGGTACTTCACTTTACTCTAGGTACACCACTCTACTCTGAGTACTTCACTCTACTCTAGGTACACCACTCTACTCTAGGTACTTCACTCTACTCTATATACACCACTCTACTCTAGGTACTTCGCTCTACTCTAGTTACTTCACTCTACTCTAGGTACACCACTCTACTCTAGGTACTTCACTCTACTCTCGGTACTTCACTCTACTCTAGGTACACCACTCTACTCTAGGTACTTCACTCTACTCTCGGTACTTCACTCTACTCTAGGTACTTCACTCTACTCTAGGTACACCACTCTACTCTAGGTACATCACTCTACTCTAGGTACATCACTCTATTCTAGGTACTTCACTCTACTTTAGGTACTTCACTCTATTCTAGGTACTTCACTCTACTCTAGGTACATCACTCTACTCTAGGTACACCACTCTACTCTAGGTACTTCACTCTACTCTAGGTACTTCACTCTACTCTAGGTACACCACTCTACTCTAGGTACATCACTCTACTCTAGGTACTTCACTCTACTCTAAGTACATCACTCTACTCTAGGTACATCACTCTATTCTAGGTACTTCACTCTACTCTAAGTACATCATTCTACTCTAGGTACTTCACTATACTCTAGGTACTTCACTCTTCTCTAGGTACATCACTCTACTCTAGGTACATCACTCTACTCTAGGTACTTCACTCTACTCTAGGTACTTCACTCTACTCTAGGTACATCACTCTACTCTAGGTACACCACTCTACTCTAGGTACTTCACTCTACTCTAGGTACTTCACTCTACTCTAGGTACACCACTCTACTCTAGGTACATCACTCTACTCTAGGTACTTCACTCTACTCTAAGTACATCACTCTACTCTAGGTACATCACTCTATTCTAGGTACTTCACTCTACTCTAAGTACATCACTCTACTCTAGGTACTTCACTATACTCTAGGTACTTCACTCTTCTCTAGGTACATCACTCTACTCTAGGTACATCACTCTACTCTAGGTACTTCACTGTACTCTAGGTACTTCACTCTACTCTAGGTACTTCACTATACTCTAGGTACTTCACTCTTCTCTAGGTATATCACTCTACTCTAGGTACATCACTCAACTCTAGGTACTTCACTCTACTCTAGGTACATCACTCTACTCTAGGTACATCACTCTATTCTAGGTACTTCACTCTACTTTAGGTACTTCACTCTATTCTAGGTACTTCACTCTACTCTAAGTACATCACTCTACTCTAGGTACTTCACTATACTCTAGGTACTTCACTCTTCTCTAGGTACATCACTCTACTCTAGGTACATCACTCTACTCTAGGTACTTCACTCTACTCTAGGTACATCACTCTACTCTAGGTACATCACTCTATTCTAGGTACTTCACTCTATTTTAGGTACTTCACTCTACTCTAGGTACATCACTCTACTCTAGGTACACCACTCTACTCTAGGTACTTCACTCTACTCCAGGTACTTCATTCTACTCTAGGTACTTCACTCTACTCTAAGTACATCACTCTACTCTAGGTACACCACTCTACTCTAGGTACATCACTCTACTCTAGGTACTTCACTCTACTCTAGGTACATCACTTTACTCTAGGTACATCACTCTACTCTAGGTACTTCACTCTACTCTAGGTACATCACTCTACTCTAGGTACATCACTCTATTCTAGGTAATTCACTCTACTTTAGGTACATCACTCTACTTTAGATACTTCACTCTACTCTAGGTACTTCACTCTACTCTAGGTACATCACTCTACTCTAGGTACACCACTCTACTCTAGGTACTTCACTCTACTCTAGGTGCATCACTCAACTCTAGGTACATCACTCTACTCTAGGTACATCACTCTACTCTAGGTACATCACTCTACTCTAGGTACACCACTCTACTCTAGGTACTTCACTCTACTCTAGGTACTTCACTCTACTCTAGGTACATCACTCTACTCTAGGTACATCACTCTATTCTAGGTACTTCACTCTACTTTAGGTACTTCACTCTACTCTAGGTACATCACTCTACTCTATGTACATCACTCTACTCTAGGTACATCACTCTACTCTAGGTACATCACTCTATTCTAGGTACTTCACTCTACTCTAGGTACTTCACTCTACTCTAGGTACATCACTCTACTCTAGGTACACCACTCTACTCTAGGTACTTCACTCTACTCCAGGTACTTCATTCTACTCTAGGTACTTCACTCTACTCTAGGTACATCACTCTACTCTAGGTACACCACTCTACTCTAGATACTTCACTCTACTCTAGGTACATCACTCTACTCTAGGTACATCACTCTATTCTAGGTACTTCACTCTACTTTAGGTACTTCACTCTACTCTAGGTACATCACTCTACTCTAGGTACACCACTCTACTCTAGGTACATCACTCTACTCTAGGTACTTCACTCTACTCTAGTTACTTCACTCTACTCTAGTTACATCACTCTACTCTAGGTACATCCAGAGATGGGCGGGAAAGTACTTCCCAATTACCAAGTAAAAGTACTAAGTAACAAGTAAGTACTTCAAGTACTACTTGAAGTACTTTCTAAAAAGTACTTTGAATAATTACTTAGGAGTACTTTTTACAAGTACTTGTTACTTTCCAAGTAAAAAGTACTTTCCAAAGTACATTTTTTCCTTTCAGTCAAGAGATTTTAAAAGATAAAATTCAAAATCTCTACAAAATCAATTCTTTTACTCATCAAAAATGTATTTACAGCAACTGGATAAAAACTAGAGTTTGAAAAGGTCCAACATGTTGGAAAATTGTTTGTCAAGCAGTAAAATTGAAAACTTTGTCAAACAGTAGAATCGAAAACTAAGACTGTAAGACATTGTATACTTTCATGTGACGGTGAATATTTATATATTCTGACATACAATCATGTATAGAGACTATGAGTTATATTGACCAATTTAAGTACATTAAATATAATTATTTTGTGATACCTAGATATCACAACCAATATTTACCAAACACATTGACGAATTATAAGCGTGTGGACGTGTAGAGTGAGTCACTGTGATGATGAACTGTCAGAGAAAGTAGTCACTGTGATGATGTACTGTCAGAGAAAAGAGTCACTGTGATGATGTACTATCAGAGAAAAGAGTCACTGTGATGATGTACTATCAGAGAAAAGAGTCACTGTGATGATGTACTATCAGAGAAAAGAGTCACTATGATGATGTACTCTCAGAGAAAAGTCACCTTGATGATGTACTATCAGAGAAAAGAGTCACTGTGATGATGTATTATCAGAGAAGAGAGTCACTGTGATGATGTACTGTCAGAGAAAAGAGTCACTGTGATGATGTACTATCAGAGAAAAGAGTCACTGTGATGATGTACTATCAGAAAAAAGAGTCAATGTGATGATGTACTATCAAAGTAAAGTGTCACTGTGATGATGTACTATCAGAGAAAAGAGTCACTGTGATGATGTACTAGCAGAGAAAAGAGTCACTGTGATGATGTACTATCAGAGAAAAGAGTCACTGTGATGATGTACTATCAGAGAAAAGAGTCACTGTGATGATGTACTATCAGAGAAAAGAGTCACTGTGATGATGTACTATCAGAGAAAAGAGTCACTGTGATGATGTACTATCAGAGAAAAGAGTCACTGTGATGATGTACTGTCAGAGAAAAGAGTCACTGTGATGATGTACTATCAGAGAGAAGAGTCACTGTGATGATGTACTATCAGAGAAAAGAGTCACTGTGATGATGTACTATCAGAGAAAAGAGTCACTGTGATGATGTACTATCAGAGAAAAGAGTCACTGTGATGATGTACTATCAGAGAAAAGAGTCACTGTGATGATGTACTATCTGAGAAAAGAGTCACTGTGATGATGTACTATCAAAGAAGAGAGTCACTGAGATGATGTACTGTCAGAGAAGAGAGTCACTGTGATGATGTACTGTCAGAGAAAAGAGTCACTGTGATGATGTACTATCAGAGAAAAGAGTCACTGTGATGATGTACTATCAGAGAGAAGATTCACTGTGATGATGTACTATCAGAGAAAAGAGTCACTATGATGATGTACTATCAGAGAAAAGTCACTTTGATGATGTACTATCCGAGAAAAGAGTCACTGTGATGATGTACTATCAGAGAAGAGAGTCACTGTGATGATGTACTGTCAGAGAAAAGAGTCACTGTGATGATGTACTATCAGAGAAAAGAGTCACTGTGATGATGTACTATCAGAGAAAAGAGTCACTGTGATGATGTACTATCAGAGAAAAGAGTCACTGTGATGATGTACTGTCAGAGAAAAGAGTCACTGTGATGATGTACTATCAGAGAGAAGAGTCACTGTGATGATGTACTATCAGAGAAAAGAGTCACTGTGATGATGTACTATCAGAGAAAAGAGTCACTGTGATGATGTACTATCAGAGAAAAGAGTCACTGTGATGATGTACTATCAGAGAAAAGAGTCACTGTGATGATGTACTATCTGAGAAAAGAGTCACTGTGATGATGTACTATCAAAGAAGAGAGTCACTGTGATGATGTACTGTCAGAGAAGAGAGTCACTGTGATGATGTACTGTCAGAGAAAAGAGTCATTGTGATGATGTACTATCAGAGAAAAGAGTCACTGTGATGATGTACTATCAGAGAAAAGAGTCACTGTGATGATGTACTATCAGAGAAAAGAGTCACTATGATGATGTACTATCAGAGAAAAGTCACTTTGATGATGTACTATCAGAGAAAAGAGTCACTGTGATGATGTACTATCAGAGAAGAGAGTCACTGACTCACTGTGATGATGTACTGTCAGAGAAAAGAGTCACTGTGATGATGTACTATCAGAGTAAAGAGTCACTGTGATGATGTACTATCAGAGAAAAGAGTCAGTGTGATGATGTACTATCAGAGAAAAGAGTCACTGTGATGATGTACTATCAGAGTAAAGAGTCACTGTGATGATGTACTATCAGAGAAAAGAGTCAGTGTGATGATGTACTATCAGAGAAAAGAGTCACTGTGATGATGTACTATCAGAGAAAAGAGTCACTGTGATGATGTACTATCAGAGAAAAGAGTCACTGTGATGATGTACTATAAGAGAAAAGAGTCACTGTGATGATGTACTATCAGAGAAAAGAGTCACTGCGATGATGTACTCTCAGTGAAAAGAGTCACTGTGATGATGTACTATCAGAGAGAAGAGTCACTGTGATGATGTACTATCAGAGAAAAGAGTCACTGTGATGATGTACTATCAGAGAAAAGAGTCACTGTGATGATGTACTATCTGAGAAAAGAGTCACTGTGATGATGTACTATAAGAGAAAAGAGTCACTGTGATGATGTACTATAAGAGAAAAGAGTCACTGTGATGATGTACTATCAGAGAAAAGAGTCACTGTGATGATGTACTCTCAGTGAAAAGAGTCACTGTGATGATGTACTATCAGAGAGAAGAGTCACTGTGATGATGTACTATCAGAGAAAAGAGTCACTGTGATGATGTACTATCAGAGAAAAGAGTCACTGTGATGATGTACTGTCAGAGAAAAAAGTCACTGAGAAGATGTACTATCAAAGAAGAGAGTCACTGTGATGATGTACTGTCAGAGAAGAGAGTCACTGTGATGATGTACTGTCAGAGAAAAGAGTCATTGTGATGATGTACTATCAGAGAAAAGAGTCACTGTGATGATGTACTATCAGATAAAAGAGTCACTGTGATGATGTACTATCAGAGAAAAGAGTCACTATGATGATGTACTATCAGAGAAAAGTCACTTTGATGATGTACTATCAGAGAAAAGTGTCACTGTGATGATGTACTATCAGAGAAGAGAGTCACTGACTCACTGTGATGATGTACTGTCAGAGAAAAGAGTCACTGTGATGATGTACTATCAGAGTAAAGAGTCACTGTGATGATGTACTATCAGAGAAAAGAGTCAGTGTGATGATGTACTATCAGAGAAAAGAGTCACTGTGATGATGTACTATCAGAGAAAAGAGTCACTGTGATGATGTACTATCAGAGAAAAGAGTCACTGTGATGATGTACTATCAGAGAAAAGAGTCACTGTGATGATGTACTATCAGAGAAAAGAGTCATTGTGATGATGTACTGTCAGAGAAAAGAGTCACTGTGATGATGTACTATCAGAGAGAAGAGTCACTGTGATGATGTACTATCAGAGAAAAGAGTCACTGTGATGATGTACTATCAGAGAAAAGAGTCACTGTGATGATGTACTATCAGAGAAAAGAGTCACTGTGATGATGTACTCTCAGTGAAAAGAGTCACTGTGATGATGTACTATCAGAGAGAAGAGTCACTGTGATGATGTACTATCAGAGAAAAGAGTCACTGTGATGATGTACTATCAGAGAAAAGAGTCACTGTGATGATGTACTATCTGAGAAAAGAGTCACTGTGATGATGTACTATCAAAGAAGAGAGTCACTGTGATGATGTACTGTCAGAGAAGAGAGTCACTGTGATGATGTACTGTCAGAGAAAAGAGTCATTGTGATGATGTACTATCAGAGAAAAGAGTCACTGTGATGATGTACTATCAGAGAAAAGAGTCACTGTGATGATGTACTATCAGAGAAAAGAGTCACTATGATGATGTACTATCAGAGAAAAGTCACTTTGATGATGTACTATCAGAGAAAAGAGTCACTGTGATGATGTACTATCAGAGAAGAGAGTCACTGACTCACTGTGATGATGTACTGTCAGAGAAAAGAGTCACTGTGATGATGTACTATCAGAGTAAAGAGTCACTGTGATGATGTACTATCAGAGAAAAGAGTCAGTGTGATGATGTACTATCAGAGAAAAGAGTCACTGTGATGATGTACTATCAGAGAAAAGAGTCACTGTGATGATGTACTATCAGAGAAAAGAGTCACTGTGATGATGTACTATCAGAGAAAAGAGTCACTGTGATGATGTACTATCAGAGAAAAGAGTCATTGTGATGATGTACTGTCAGAGAAAAGAGTCACTGTGATGATGTACTATCAGAGAGAAGAGTCACTGTGATGATGTACTATCAGAGAAAAGAGTCACTGTGATGATGTACTATCAGAGAAAAGAGTCACTGTGATGATGTACTATAAGAGAAAAGAGTCACTGTGATGATGTACTATCAGAGAAAAGAGTCACTGTGATGATGTACTCTCAGTGAAAAGAGTCACTGTGATGATGTACTATCAGAGAGAAGAGTCACTGTGATGATGTACTATCAGAGAAAAGAGTCACTGTGATGATGTACTATCAGAGAAAAGAGTCACTGTGATGATGTACTATCTGAGAAAAGAGTCACTGTGATGATGTACTATTAGAGAAAAGAGTCACTGTGATGATGTACTATAAGAGAAAAGAGTCATTGTGATGATGTACTGTCAGAGAAAAGAGTCACTGTGATGATGTACTATCAGAGAGAAGAGTCACTGTGATGATGTACTATCAGAGAGAAGAGTCACTGTGATGATGTACTATCAGAGAAAAGAGTCACTGTGATGATGTACTATCAGAGAAAAGAGTCACTGTGATGATGTACTGTCAGAGAAAAAAGTCACTGAGAAGATGTACTATCAGAGAAAAGAGTCACTGAGAAGATGTACTATCAGAGTTAACAGTATAAATTATTAGTTTTTAAATTGTATAGTAAATATACTTGGTACTTGAAAGTACTTTAAAAAGTATTTGGTACTTGTACTTTGAAAGTACTTTTTTATTTGACTACTTGGGAAACTACTTCAAGTACAAGGATTTACGAGTACTTGTACTTTGTACCTAAGTACTTTCGATGTACTTTTCGCCCATCCCTGGGTACATCACTCTATTCTAGGTACTTCACTCTACTTTAGGTACTTCATTCTACTCTAGGTACATCACTCTACTCTAGGTACACCACTCTACTCTAGGTACATCACTCTACTCTAGGTACACCACTCTACTCTAGGTACATCACTCTACTCTAGGTACTTCACTCTACTCTAGGTACTTCACTCTACTCTAGGTACCTCACACAATATAATGACAATAGACTGTAGAATAAAGAACACATCAGGTTAGGTTTAGGCTTGCCAGGTTTGTTAATTAACAAGACACTTTTAAATATGAAGATTAAAATTCTTTAGTTCTATTTATTATTTCGGTAACTATATGGTTTCCCTATTTTTCCATGAGAATTTTTAATGTGTTGTCAAAAACTAATATTTTACTGTTAATTTGTTCAAGAACTCTTGCTAGTTCCAAATAATATCAGAGCAGGTATAATTTTTTCTACAAAATGGGGTCAATGAATGTGTAACTGTCGCGTCACCGTTACGAAAAAGACAATAGCTTTGCCCTAATCCTAACCAACCGGTTAGAGACTACTTCGTGAGGATTAGGGCAAAGCCTCAATTACCACATGCTAATTAAATAGCGGATCAAATTTCAACAGCTAGGTTATTATGAAAAAAAGTATTATTGAACTTTAGTTACATTTTAGTTATATATTATACATGTAGTTAGGTATCATAGATATGCATGTATCATAGATACGAAGGTATGATGGATACGAAGGTATGATGGATACGAAGGTATGATGGATACGAAGGTATCATTGATATGCAGGCATCATGGATACGAAGGTATCATGAATATGATTGTATCATGGATACGAATTGTTGTAATATCACATTTCTCTTCTCAATGAATATATTTCAATGCTCGTGTTTTGATGACTTTAATAACCTATGGAAATTTTCACACGATATATAAATTGTATCTGGTAATTGCCACTTTACCCTAAGTAATTTATCTAGATTCCAAGATACACATGGTTTTTTATATCTAGACTGAGAGAGAATATATTTCAATTGAAATAAAGCTGCCTATATAACCAGAAAACCATTAAAACAGTTATTAACCAAACCTATAATCGGAAATCTTACCACCACAAATTCCTAATAATTAGAAAACATTACCAATAATTATCTCAACTGGACTGAAGTGATTAAAATGACATCATTTTCCCAAGAAAGTTCTTATGAGCTTTAAAATGTTTCAGACTCATCTAACATTGTGTAGGTATTAACATTAATCCACTGACGTAATATACTTTACTTACCTGTATAAGCAACTTAAAGAACTACAACACGGACAGAAATGTCGTACCCTTACCGATCTGTTATTATTAAAGGTTACTATAAAGAAAGAAATAATATAAATAGGACATATTGTAATAGTAGGTATGTTTGCATCAATAATTATTGTTTAATTTAACCTATTCTTTATAATTATTTTAGTATTATCACTGATGATGAATTTTGAAACATGTGGTCCGATTTGATGATTTTGCAAAACTCGATATTGGAGTCTTTTTTATTGATTGACTCTACCTGAGTCAATCTGACTATGAACTAGGAGCCAATATGACTCTTGTTTTTGAGTAACAAATTAGGATGAGTCAAATTGACTCACATTTTTGTGCCGGTTTTGGAACAAACTGACAACTCAAATCTTGAGTCAATATGACTCGTATTTTTCTCAGTTTATCCACTATAATGTATCCACTCCAACCTAATGAGTTGGATACCTTCCTACCTATCCATGGATATATTAAAACATTTCTTTATTAAATCAATGAACAGTAGTTCGCTGAATTAAAACAATGAAATTGCACTTTTTCCCTACAATTCTTTATGAGTTGGTTTGGAATGAAAAATAAATTCATTTGAAATAACCAAAGTTACATTATTTTGTTACTTGAAAATTTTATTGTCATTTAATTTTCAATGACTTTCCAAAATTGTGAAGAAAATCCTGATACTGAATAATGAAATATAAAAGGAAAAAAAAATATTCTCTCAGTTTTATTATTAAAATACTAGTTTTATTACAATATATTTTTGAAGCCACAATCACTCAATATGATTTTTACACAAAAGAATGTTTTGGAGCATTTAATATATTTATAAACAATTGTTTTATTCTTATTATATAAATTTGATTGTAATTAATGTATGACTATCATTATTTAAACACAATCAGACAATAATAAAAAGATTATATATTCTATACTCTACATTGAGTCTATAGGTACGACGACTAAAATGATTCGACAAAAATCCTGTCACTATAAATTATTGATTAAAAACATCGTCGGACAAAACCAATAAAAATCTCTTTGATAACAGCTGAAATTATGAATTTACAAATAAATAGATCAATATATTTTTAGTATTTGGTTAATAATAACTGATTATAAAATTTCCCGACCGGGTATAGAATGATAGCATTTTTGATATTTAATGTATTTTATAATTCTTATTTGACATCACATTGAACAGCATAGTTTTATTTCCATATAAAATACATAATTCCAATTTAGGTAATACTTCTCTACAATCTAACATCAATCCAAAATATTTATATGTTATCTAATTTACGAAGTCTTATGTACAATAACTATTATAATTCTAAATAAAATTTTCTGTCAGTACATACAATAAATCATTTTCATTTATTTTGTTCTATAATTTCAAAATAAAAAATAATCGACACTAAACAAACATTTGAAAGTAATTAAACAATTCTGTTCATCAATAATAGTTATAGGCAACAAATAACTAAAATCTGAAAATTATTTATATTCAGAATTAGGAATTGGAAATAATTTATTTATAAAAGTGTAACCACTGTAGGATTACATCCAGTCAACTCAATTTTACATTAGAGATAAGTATGTTCGATAGATGTATGTTCGATACAGGTACATTTGTTCGATAGATGTATGAATGTTCGATACAGGTGTATATGTTCGATAGAAGCATGTTCGTATAATTCTGAGAAATGTTCGAAGCCTTTCAATTACCCACCATGGTAGGAATCATTGGTGGGACATAGAAAATTTAGAGGGGCAATTATTAAACAAGTAGTTCATAGAAAATCATATATGGCATTTTTGAGAATACAGTGCAACTCTTGAGTTATGAAGTTCTGAGTTATGAAGTACTCGAGTAATAGGGGACCTGAGTTATGAAATCTACTCGAGTAGATTTTTTCTATGCTTAAATTATAGAAAATGATATGCGTCAAGGATTTCGTCATAGTTATCCCTCAATGACCACAGTTTTCTAAGATTTTAAACATAGAAAACTATCTGGTACACTCGAGATATGTAGTGGCTCTGAGTTATGACGGAGCCAATACTTCATAACTCAGGATTTTCACTGCAGTACATACCATCTATGATCATATGAAATATTGATGTTACATGCCCCAACAAATTTCCTACCTCGCATCATAAAATATTGCGGATGAATCTGCTGACATGAATTATGTCTCGGAAAAATATTCATTCCCGACAAAAACATGGAAGGTTAGGCAATTGTAGAACATAGAATATTAAATTATGACAAATGTTCTAAATAACTTTGGTAATAGACTCAGAGAAAATACTTCATCTGATAGAACTATTCAAAACATGGCCCTTGACTTGAGAGTTCATCAAATTTAACTTAACAGCAAAGAGGCTAAACTAGAAATAGATAGCAAAGGTATTATCCAATGAATTTAATGTTTGTTTTGTAACACATCAGCTGATATGCAATAGAAATTATATCTCTTAATTAGGGAACAGCTATTTCATAGTCTGAATAAAATTGTTTACTCAATTTTCTTTTTCTTTTGCATAGTTAAACTATAAAATATTACAGTGCACAGTAGAGCAGAAATTTTCAATTTTATACTTAATTTTTTCCATTAAATAAATAAGTTTTAAATATAATATGAAGAAATACTCTTTTTCTTTTTCATCTTTATATTTTATAGCTATTAGTGAACTTTCTTTTTTAATTTAGTAATTTAATTTTTTGATATATAAGTATAGTTGAACAACTATAATTTTCTATTTTACAGTTGAAAATAGTTCAACCACCGTGTATAATATTCCGTTTTTGAAAAAAAAAATCATTCCTAAAAACACTAAAAAAACATTCTAAATTGAATTTTTTTTATTAAAATAATGTAGGTTTTATTAATATCAAACAATTAAAATAGTCCCTCTACCTTTCTGTACGATGGCAAAGACACTTTTTATTATTAAAATTATCTTAGTTCATTAAAGAAATATCTTCACAATTATTGTTTATTGCATTAATATTGTCAATATCCACTACTATTTTTATAATATAATAATTGTTATAATTCAGGCATGTGATTTAAAATGCCAATTTTTACATTTCTACGTACGGTGGTCACATGTTAAGCATTTAGCATTTTAGGGAAAATTGGACCTCTTTTTCACTCAGAAAACCTGGTAGGTACAGAGCTTTGTGTATTATAATTCTATTAAAAGATGTAATCTTTCCTTTGGTTCCATTTCATCTCTACAGGTATAATAACTGTGAGATTTGTAAACCTACAATTTTAACTGTTTTCTTTATCTATTTCAGCACTTGTTATTCAGCGGAGTAAATGAATTTGAAATTTATCAGTCTTTAGTTATGTATGAACTTATATCTCTTAATCTGTCATTCACCTTAAATAACACTAATGTAAAGTAATTCCAACGAGAATTTATTCATTTCTTTACCAACACCATTCTCAGTAATTCTTCATTAATATCTACAATTTACACAAAACTTCTATAGTTAATTAACTATTATGAATATATATGTATCAAATACTGGAAAAAGCATGAATAATTCATTTGATTGAACATTCTTCTTCCCTTATTGCTTCTATTATAATTATTATCTTTTGTTTTCTTATATTCTTATAAATAGGACCAAAATGCTATCCAATATACACAGTTTATTAGACCAAAAGTAAGAGGGAAAAAAACCCTAGAGAACCTATCCACTACTATAGCCTTAGCTCGTCTCTTCTGAGCCATGGACAGGGCGAGCAGACTGGCCTTCTGTTGCTGTGTTTGAGGTGGAGGGGGTGGGGGTGGAACTTGGCCAAGAGGCTGTCCACCAGGTCTCAACATATTCCGCAAATCCGAATCGATACTATTTGCTACGTTGTCTGAAACTTTCTTAGGCAAATTCGACCGACATCTTGTAGATTGTTTGGTAGTTTCCCAAAAAGTTTTCGGCTCAGGGGAATTCATATGATTATCTGGATGTTTGATGTTAGGTCCAACAGACACAGATCTACAATGGGGGTGCGTGTGTCCTTCTTTTGGTAAAGTACCTGAAGATTCTCCTCTTCCATCCATCGATAATTCAGGATATGAAAAACTGCTGCTTTGAAAGCGTTTTTCATGATTCAACTGAGAAAAATACTTGTGTGGTACTTGGTGTCCACATTTGTACATCACAGGCGGTGTGACTCTTTTTTCTTTTCGATTTATCGGCTTCACGTCAGTCAGCATACTGTTGGATTCATTTGATACTGTAGGAATATCAGACGATTTGGGTGAGCGGAGTTGCTTTGCCATGAAGACTAGTTTCCCATAACTACATTCCTGAAAAGGAAATTGATTCTCAAAGAACGTTCCATGAAAATTGAAATAATAGACATTTCAATACCTTGTTATATAAAACTTACAGTATTTGACCTTTGAGATAATGTGTACATTGAGGATTCTTTTTCTTCGCTTGAACCCATTTCAGGAGAAGTCTTCTTTCCAACACAACTGACGCAGAAATGAGAAGTTGGTTTCTTCACGGTTTGGGGAGTATCAGGACCATCGCCCAGAACAATGTTCACCAGAGCGTACTCCATCAAAGCGAGGAACACAAAACTAAAGGGAATGAATTGCATTGAATATAAACACCACATTAACTCTAAATATTGATTCCACTATTTACTCACATAGTGCATGTGTTCATGAACATGTCGATAATCTTGATGTAGGACACAGGCGGAAGGGAGGCTTGGCTCTTAGCATGCTGGGTAGAGAGAGTTAGGAGGGAAGTTACACCAAGAGTCACTCTCGCTGGTGCTGCTTCAGGTTTGATCCAAAATGAGATCCACTGTGAATAAAATGAAACAGTTTGTTAATCACTGAATAGCTGTTGTAATATTATCAATATATAAAAAATGGAATTCACTTACAGACATGATGACAATTAGACAAGTTGGCATGTAGGTATGGAACAAATAGTAACCAAGACGCCTTTTTAATTTGAAAACTACTTCCAAGCACGTAAAATTCCCTGTAAAATAATTTCAAATTATGCTTTCAGCTGTTAAAATTTTCAAATGTTACTCAATAAAATCTAACTACAGACAGGAGAAGACCTCACCCGTAGAGTACACTTGAGTGCAGTCATCAGTGGTGTTTCTCACCAGATCGAACTGAGGTAATTCGATGTGTTCGTCCACAACCAAAGGAACGTCTAAATCCCATTCGAAAATTAAATCCTTAGTAGTGTGTGATACTGAAACACAAATGAAGGATAAAATTAAAAAAAAATAGTATATCTAGTGTAAGTTACGAATTATCGGTCAGTTTCACATCTTCGGTCATATAAGAAAGACGATATAATGATAATTTCTATTACAATTGTTATTATATCGTGGTTTTCTTAAACGATCGAAGACGTGGAGCTGACTGATAATTCGTAACTTGCCCTATATACTTATATATCAATAGTACCTACGCTATTTCAATAAGGTAAAAATAGAAAAAATAAAATCCAACAGAGTGACAATTCGTTAAGCCATTGATCACACTTTTTTTTCATCCGCTATTCATTCACTAAAATAGGTACATGGTGAAAATGTATATGGAAATCAATTACTCAAATTATCAGAATGACCGACGCGGTAATTAAGTTAATTGCAATGATTTAATTGTCCTGCAGTTAATAAAAGTATTTATTGTTATTATTGAAACTTTACGATGATATCTTAATGTGAATGAATGTATTTCAGTACTGATCTCAAAGGATATTATAATGAGTGTGATTTTAATTAACATTAAATCTAATTAACATTAAATAATATAAGGTTCTGTGAAATTTCGGTCTTGGAAAACTCTGTCTCAGTTTATAATGGTGTTATTAAAGAAAAATAATAGAAAAAATTGAAATTAAGCGCACTAAAATATGAAGTAAATTTATTAAAAATGGATAACATCATTAACTGTTTTTAAATGATACGTAACATTAGTAATTTTGACATGTTTTGACATCTATTTAACATGAGATTCGAGAGAAAAATTCATCTCGGAACTTTCGGTCTCGGGTATAAATATAACTCATTGATTATTGAACAACCATGAAGTGTTTAGTGCAACAAACCAGTATCCACTGGTTTGTTGCACTAAACTACATAACGGCCATTTATGTTGAGAAGCAATTTTAAATTCCGAGCCCGAAATTTCCAGACCGAAAATTCCTGCCACTACTGCCACATATTATTAGTTTTCTTTTATAATTATCAAAGACTACGGACAGACAGAAGGACTGTTACCTTATTATAGCATTTTTTAAATTGTACTCATTTTAGGGAATTGTTAATTATTTTGAAATTGGTGGCCGGAAATTTAAGTCTCGGAAATTTCGGTCTTGAAAAATTTCAGTCTCGGAATTATAAATGGCATCTCAACATAAATTGCCGTTATGTAGTTGGTTGTATCCACTAGTTTGTTGTAGTGCTACACTTCATGACTGTTTAATAACCTGACGGGGAGGTTTGGGGCGGCACGCTCCCCGATACATCTAACTTCTAAATTATTTTTATACCTGAGACCAAAAAAATTCTGGGACCGAAAATTCCGCTCAAATCTCATGTTAAATAAATGTCAAAACATGTCAAAATTACTAATGTTACGTATCATTTTACAACAGTTAATGATGTTATCCTCTTTTAATACACTACACATTTTAGTCTTCATTATTTCAACTGTTCTTTAATAAAATCATTATAAAATGAGACCGAGTTTTCCTATAAAACCGTGGCAGTATCATGGCCACAGGTTACACTAATGTTAATAATTTAAAAAAATCATAACTTCGATTTTGAGAATAAAATCAGTAAACATACTTCAATTTAAATGTAGTCGTAAACCCATTATATTGATTGAATTCCCAATTAATAAAAAAAATACTTTAATGATAAATTGGTAGTATAATTAATAAGTTTTTTCCACTACTCTCACAACTCTCCATCTGTAGTTTGCACTCCTGAGTATCATGAGGGTAGATGGCATAGTTCATAGCGCAGGAGAGAGTCAGGGTCAATCTGAAACAGAACAAAATAGAACAATATATACAGTATGGGCCACAAAAATGTTTCTGCGTTTTCAAATACTTGTAAATCGTTATCCAATAGAAAGAAAAACTGTATCTTGGTCTCTTTTTCTCCACCTCTTATTGTACTATTAACAGGTAGAAACATTTTTGAACTGATGGATATAGTTTAAGAACAGGTAAGCAAAGAGTGAGGGTGATTATTTTTGTCATTGTGCGAAGGTATTTCTTAAAGCTAACTCTGTGATTTTACTTACTAAAAGGCAGTGAATAAAAGGGGGAAAAAATATAATGGTATACATTGAAATACAGGGTGCTTGCACTTCTTCCTTGGAAACTATTTGGAAATAGAACAACTTCAGTGACATTTTGATCTCATTGAAGTTTTCACTCTGAATATTCGTTCTTCGCTTGTTCATTGCATGGTTAAGGCCCGCTTCATACTTGCATTTTTAACAGCGCAGAAAAAAGCTCTTCTTAAAATGTGTTCACACTTTCATTTTTCAATAGCGAAGTAAAAATTTAATGTGACTTTTCCATCAGCGATAAAAAAAAAACACAAGTGTGAACACATTTTAAGATGAGCTTTTTTTCTGCACTGTTAGAAATGCAAGTATGAAGCGGGCCTTAACCATGCAATGAACAAGCGAAGAACGAATATTCATAGTGAAAACATCAATTAGATCAAAATGTCACTGAAGTTGTTCAATTTCCAAATAATTTCCAAGGAAGAAATGTATTAAAATGTCTACCGTTTTCATTTTTTTCCTTCCATTCACTGCCTTTTAGTAAGTAAAATTACAGAGCAATGACGAAAATAATCACCCTCACTTTTTGCTTACCTGTTCTTAAACTATGTCCATCAGTTCTAAAATGTTTTTACCTGTTAATAGTACAATAAGAGGCGGAGAAAGAGAGACCAAAATACAGTTTTTCCGTCCATTGGCTAACGATTTACAAGTATTTGAAAAAGCGGAAATATTTTTGTGGCCCATACTGTATAGAGAAAGAACTCTAATGAAGTCAAAAGTAAAGGCCACCATATTAAAGCAATGCAATTTTTTTGTAAATATACTTCTGATAAGCAAAAATGAAGAAAATTACAATATCATACAATTACATCTATAAATAAATATAATTGAAGAGATAGTTTGAATGCATAGTAAATCATTCTCCCTTTATCATGTCGAGTATTCTATTAGATAATTTGTACTCACTTTACCATGTAGATTATTCTATTAGATAATTTGTACTCACTTAACCATGTAGAGTATTTTCTTGGAGTCGTAGAGCCACACGTAGTGGTTAGGTATCGTCATGGTTTGGAAAGTTACTTGCTTAGCGTTTTTGAAGTAACTGTCAGGTCTCCACATCTCGTCAAGCCACTCCACTTCCAGTAACCTGAAAGTAATGTCCTTTATTAGAATAGACCTAAATCTAATTACATAGGGAAATTAGTCAAAATATAGAATACAGATTTATATTCAATATGGTAAAATAGAGTTGAATAAAAGTTAAATCGATTGGTAAAAGAAAACATTTTCCATAAAATTTTTTAGTTGTTTTGTTAATATTATTTAATTCTATATCAAAGAATTAATATAATTAATAGATATTGGGTATTTGTTTGTCTTTTTCCGAACCTGTATTCCGAAGTCATGTTCTCAGGCAATCTCAACCTATCATCGTACCAAGACTGGGCAAAGAAAATGTCTGCAGCATACGTCTGTTAATAAAGAAACTAAATTAATGAATAATAGAATTCAAATTGAATGCTTCCTAATTTCAAACACATAATCAATAAAAGAACAACCAAGATATAAATCGTTTACTTTGTTACTTAAGTAAATCTCACCATACTGTTCTCGTTGATAGAGTCGATGCCCATGACAGTGACGTGGAAGTAGACCCTGGTTGGCTCCCCATTCTTGGTTGGAGGTCTCATCTTGTCGTACAGTCTACTCTCCGGTAAAATGTCACTCAGCTTCAGTAGCCCTTCCTCAGAATGAACGCTAGAGAGGTAACTACGAGGAGAAAATAATCCACTATTTTATCCAGTAGAGCCTCCCTTTTGCCATATTTCCACCAATTAGGATATTTTGAAGTAGGGTAAGTTACGAATTATCGGTCAGTTTTATATCTTCGGTCATATAGAAAATAACGATATAATAAAATTTAAAATGAATAATTATTGTTATATCGTTTTTTCTTATATGTCCGAAGATTTGAAACTGACCGGTAATTCGTAAATTACCCTATATAGGTACAGTTCCCACTGAAATTATGTGCGATTAATATATTATGGCTGTACTCAATAAAACTAAAGCTTCAGAAAATGCCAAAATTGTTTAAATTATCTTGTCTATTATTTCACAATAATGGCTTTTTATTTTTAGTAACTACGTATTGAGAGGTGGAATATCTACAAATATAATACGAATTGAGAGGTGGAATATCTACAAATATAATACGAATTGATACAAGTTCCGAATAATAATTATTAAAGTACAAGCCATCATATTGAGTATTTTTATAATTTCGAATAATTATTCCGATCAGCAGTAATTTATTTAATAACTTTATAACAAAGTTTCAATTAAATTGTCAGAACTTTTCTTACTTACATAAATATATAGGGAATTATAACACTTTCCTGTGTTCGCAACATTATTTTATGTAAACTGATATTCCATTGCTATACAAATTATTAACTTCATCAAAATCATTATTTGCAATCAAATTTTTGAAAAAATTCTAATTATGTGGAAGAAACGGTAGGTTTTTTCTCTATAATAAGTTACTACTCAATCTAAGGTAAACTTAAGCCTTAGCAAGAATATTAATGCTTACTCACCTTAATGAAATACATACAATATGAAACATAAGGAACATCTTCAGAAATATCTTGTAACGGTATCAATAATTATCAAACTGCTATAGTTAATCTGAAAATGAATATATAATTATTCATACATTAACGAGCGTGAAATAAAGAAAGAAGTAATTTGATGAGATTATGAATAAAGTAAGAAAAGATTCTCCATATTTTGGAGATTACATTTTATGAATAACGTCACCTCATCAGATTTTACTGCGCTTCATTTCCCTCGAATTATATCCTCCTTTAAAAGATGAGGTGATGAAACTACGGTGATGATAGACAGTCTTTGTTCTGCTTGGTGAACTTTTCCGCGAAATAGATTTATGTTGAAAAATAATTATGTGAAAATAGAGGTAAGACATTAAGGTAAAACATTAAGGTAAAACATTTGGTAAAACATTAGGGTAAAACATTAAAGTATAATGTCAATGTAAAACATTTTTAAAAAATTGTCCCAAAGTTGTGCTTCATTTATATTTAAATAACATGTGAATATTAATTCTATTCATCATAATCATTACAAATGCTCTCATCAATTCCAAATATTGAAAACATTTTAAGTTTTGCATTATTGCTAGTTCTACAGAATATAGGCTATACATATAGTCTGAGTCATGAAATATTTAGTATGTTAGAGTTCTTTATAAAAATCTACATAATATGCGATTTCTGGGACACCCTGTACAGTGTATATTGATGATTTGTTACTTATACTTATACTATCAAAATAACGGACAATAAATTCTTTTCTAACTTCGGATTTTTTTGTAATCTCGGATTTATTTTGTAATACTGGATTTTTTGTAATCTTAGATTTTTTTAATTCTGTATTTTTCTATAATCTAGGATATTTTAATCACGTTTTTATAGTCCTGGAATTTATTATTTCTGGCTTTTGGTAATCCCGATTTTTTGGTAATGTCGAATTTTATGTAACCATTGATTTTCTTCGTTATCCGATTTTTTATGCCACCCGGTAAATTATTTTGGTTATGAAATTAAATCGTATATTAAATATTAAAGCGTGACATTTTTCTTGCAGGCAACAGACAGAGACACACCGTGTATTAGTATATTGGTTGATACTCCAAAAAAACTACTTTTTGCTATATAATTCAATTAACAGTAAAGAATATTGCCCGTACAGTGATATTTGATATAATATTGCCCGTACAGTGATATTTGATATAATATTGCCCTTACAGTGATATTTGATATAATATTGCCCGTACAGTGATATTTGATATAATATTGCCCGTACAGTGATATTTGATATAATATTGCCCGTACAGTGATATTTGATATAATATTGCCCGTACAGTGATATTTGATATAATATTGCCCGTACAGTGATATTTGATATAATATTGCCCGTACAGTGATATTTGATATAATATTGCCCGTACAGTGATATTTGATATAATATTGCCCGTACAGTGATATTTGATATAATATTGCCCGTACAGTGATATTTGATATAATATTGCCCGTACAGTGATATTTGATATAATATTGCCCGTACAGTGATATTTGATATAATATTGCCCGTACAGTGATATTTGATATGATAGTAGAACATCTTTCAAACCGTGAAAATTAGTCTCAAATTAAGTTGACTTTTCATTTTATCATATGCATTTTTATATATATTATAGCAAATATTTCATAACTAACTAATTAAATAAACTTGTGAACTATGTATTCATCATATATGCGTTATTTCTTTTCATGATATTTTGTAGAGATTTTATTTCCGTACCCAAGGAATCTAATCC
>CANNZV010002514.1:0-25000 GCA_947561585.1 Caprella mutica
GCAAAAGAAATAACTCCTGTGGGAGCTTTCTTGGATTGGGGATTGGATGGAAAAGACTTGCTTATACCTTTTAGCGAACAACGTCAAAAAATGTTTGCAGGCGAATGGTATATGGTTTTTGTCTACTTGGATGAAACGACCAACCGAATTGTAGGAAGTACCAAATTAAGTCGTTTTTTCGAATCTCAAAACGAAGATTTGGAAGAAGACCAAGAAGTAGAAATCTGCATTGCTCATTCCACGCCATTGGGTTATCGGGTGATTATCAATGATACTTATTTGGGAATGATTTACAAAAATGAAATTTTCAAAGATATAAAAATAGGGCAAGTAGAGACGGCTTATGTCAAACAAATTAGAGAAGATAATTTGATAGATGTATGCCTCCAACGCCAAGGTTATCGACAACAAATTCCAGATGCGTATCGAAGCATATTGAGAAAAATGGAAGAAGCCAACGGCTTCCTGCCTCTACATGATAAGAGTGCGCCCGAGGAAATAAAATCGCAATTGTCGATGAGCAAAAAAGCTTTCAAAAAGGCAATCGGCTTTTTGTACAAAGAAAAAAAGATAATCATCAAACCAGATGGAATAGAATTGCTATAAAAAAGATAAAGAAACAGATAATAAATAAAGAGGAGAAAGAGTTTAAGGGACAAATAAATACGAATGACTCTATTTTTGGAATCTCTTACCTCCCTTTTTCAGCTATCGCCAACAGAAATAACTTGTTTGTTTTTTCTCATCATACTACCCATAATCACCATTGGCTGGCTGACATTTGCCACCTATAAATATTTCTGGAAACCATTTCGTCAATTTTAATACAAGATATTAGAAGATAAAGCTTAATTTTGGCTTCAACCAAAATTAACACCTTTATCTTATGTCAAGTATTAAAATTGATGCAAACAATGCGCCCAAGCCTGTGGGCTTATATCCTCATGCTCGCCGAGTAGGCAATTTATTATTCTTATCGGGAATCGGTCCTCGTGATCCAAAAACGGATGGCGTTCCAGGATTGACACAAAGCAAAAGCGGAAACTACACCGAGTTTGATTTTGCAGCGCAATGCCGTTCTGTTTTCGACAATGTGAAATTAGTCTTGGAAGCCAGCGGAGCAAAATGGGAAAACTTGGTTGACGTTACCGTTTTTCTAACAGATATGAAGAGAGATTTTCATACCTATAATGCCATTTATGCCGAGTATTTCAAAGACAATATGCCTTGCCGCACAACGGTCGGAATAGACTCTTTGCCTACGCCAATTACGATTGAATTGAAATGTATTGCGGTTATTGAAGAATAGAACATGAAAGAATTACAAGTCAATTTTCAAATCGTTTATTTTAATCAAGAGAATACGATTGATGTAGCGGAGAGCTTAATTACTTTTGGCTATAGACAGTTTTTGGCAAGCAATAGACTAAAAGAAATTGCTTTATTGAAAGAATTGTGTGAAGCGATAAACTCGGATAAATTCAATCCTAAAGACGAGAGAATTTCGAAATTAGCCTTCGAACAATTGATTGATTCGATAAGAATATCTATCTGCTTCGAAAACTTTTTCAAAGGTTTATTTTTGGTGAAAGGCTATGTGATACACCAACTAGACGAAAAGATTTTTCCTACATTGTCTAAAGAGCAATTGGAGCGACCTATTTTATTGGAAGAAATCAAAAAAACGAAAAAATGGGAAGTCAACAATAAAATAAAAACAAAGGATAGTGAATTGAAATATCAAATAAAAGGGATTTTGGAAGATACGATTGGATTGCCCATACTGACGCATGAAAAATACCTGGAAGGCATAAATTTCAATGCCGAAATATTTAATATTTTAAAACGAGATTTTGATTATAGAAATAATTTGCCTTACGACACAAGCGAAAATTTTTCGATAGCAAAAAATGATTATGAGCAATTTGTGAAAATAATTGACTACGTAAACGCAAATATTGTTCGAATTCAAAATGAACTTTGTACTGTTCTAGAGAAAGATGCAATGGATAAAGTAGGGAAGATAGAATACCTTTGATAGAAAAAAGAGTCTTCTTTTTGGTCGACCTTTTTGAAAAAAAAATCGTTCTTGGACAAATACCGTGGTCAGGAAAAAGTGAAGGTTAAACCTGCCAGACGGCAGGCTGGTTTGCGGGCAGATTCATAGCGTTTCTGCATAGAAATTTCGACATTCAATTCTTTACTGACAATAGTTCACGGGATTTGGGAAAGAACCAACAAAATAAAACATGAATTTAGAAAATAAAGTAGCCCTCATCACAGGAGGGACAAAAGGAATAGGCTTTTACACAGCCGAGCGTTTATTGGCACAAGGTATGAAAGTTGCCATCACTTCTCGTTCCAAGACAGCTGCCGAAGCGGCAGCTCAGCAATTGGGAACAAGCGAAAATGTGATTGGATTGGAATCCGATGTACGAAATTTTGAGTCGCAAGAAGAAGCCGTTCAGCAAGTAGTAGAAAAATGGGGACAATTGGACGTGATGATTGCCAATGCAGGAGTCGGACATTTTGCATCCATAGAAGAAATGACATTGGAACAATGGCATGAAGTCATCGACATCAATCTGACAGGCGTTTTTTATAGCACCAAAGCCTCGCTTGCTGCCCTCAAGAAATCGAAAGGTTATTTGATAACGATTGCGAGTTTGGCAGGAACCAACTTTTTTGCAAAAGGAGCAGCTTATAATGCAAGTAAATTTGGGTTGGTTGGTTTTTCTCAAGCCGTCATGATGGATGTGCGCCAAGCAGGAGTGAAGGTAACGACAATTATGCCAGGCTCGGTTGCCACACATTTCAATAATAGAACGCCTTCGGAAGCCGATAGTTGGAAAATACAGCCCGAAGATGTCGGACAATTGGTCGTGGATTTGTTGAAAATGCCAGCTCGAACACTTCCGAGCAAAGTAGAAATGCGTCCTTCTATGCCTAAGTCAAAAAGCTAATTCAACTGAAAAGGAGCAATCATTTTAAATTCGGGAATACGGACTTTAAAGTTTTTGCCATCAATAGGGCGAGTCATCAAGAAAGTACCGTACATTTTGCCAATCGTAGATTGCAAAGGAGACCAAGAAATGTATTCGTGACTTTCGCCAGGAGTCAATATGGGTTGCTTGCCGATTACGCCCGGACCTTCTACCTCTCTCATATGGTTGGTTGTATCCCAAATATACCAATGGCGACGAAGCAATTGGACGGTATGTTCGCTCGTATTCTCGATAGTTACTCGATAAGCAAAAACGAACTCTCTTTTTACAGGTTTAGAATAATCTTCCTGATAAAAAGTTTTCACACTTATTTTTATACCATTGGTTGTGAGCGTAGGCATTGTATTTATATTTTTTGGCGGTGAGCGATTTCTCGACCGATATATTTTTCAATTATTTTTTCGGCATCAGAAAAAGCTTTTTCTAATTTATCATTCACTAAAACAGTATCAAAGGTGTTTTCGTAAGTCAATTCAAGTGTTGCTCTCGCAATTCGTTTTTTCAAACTTGCAGGCGTTTCCGTTTTGCGATTACGAAGGCGTTCAAATAAGACTTCGGGCGAAGGCGGTTTGATAAAAACCGCCAAAGAATTGTCGGGGAAAGTCTTTTTTATATTCGTTGCCCCTTTGACTTCAATATCAAAAATAACGGATTTTCCACTTCCCCAAATTCGTTCCACCTCACTTATCAAAGTCCCATAATATTGATTATCATAGACTTCTTCCCATTCCAAGAAAGCGCCATTTTTGGCAAGCCGTTGAAATTCTTCCGTTTCCAGAAAGTAATAATCTTTTCCATCTACTTCATGCGGACGACGTTTTCGGTTGGTTGCCGACACCGAAAAATCCAGATAATCATATTTTTCCAACAAATGCCGTACAATAGTCGTTTTACCTGCTCCAGAAGGAGCCGTAAAAATAATTAATTTTCCTTTTTGATTATGCTTCTTTTCCATCAATTCAAAATACTTCTAATACGAATTTAAATAAATGATGTGTTACATCATAGGAACCTGTCCCGTACTGAAAGTCGGTATTCTATTAAACAGAATTGGCAATTTGTTCTTTTATTTTTTCCAATTCATCTTTCATTTTTACTACAAATCGCTGTATATCCGAAGAATAAGCTTTGGAACCAAGCGTATTTATTTCACGACCCATTTCTTGGCCAATAAAACTCAATTTACGCCCTTTTTGGTTTGCTTTAGAGCTCAATTCTTCCAAGAAATATTTGCAATGCTGTTCCAAGCGCACTTTTTCTTCGTTGATGTCAATTTTTTCAATATAAAAAAGGACTTCTTGTTCAAAGCGGTTTTTGTCCACATTTTCCTTGCCCATATACTCTTCCAGGTTTTGCATCATCCGTTGGCGTATTTTTGGAATACGCTCTTCTTCAAATGGCTGTATACTTTTCAAGGCATCTTGAATAACCGCAATACGGCCGAGCAAATCTTTTTCCAAAACTTTGCCCTCATCGGTTCTAAATTGTTGAAAGTTAACAATAGCTTTCTTTAAAACTTCGGTTACTGCTGCCAGTTCCTCTTCATTAATTTCGTTGTTGCCAGAGGCAACAACATTTGGAATGCGAAGGATAGTCTGCATCAAATCCCCTTTTTCGATACCCAAATTTTCTGAAAGAGCAGAAAGCTCTTCAAAATATTTTTTGAAAAGGGTTTTATTTAAACTATAATCATCTTCAGCACCCATAGATTTTAAGTCAACGTTCACATCCACTTTTCCACGTTGTACTTTATCAGTTACTAATTTCCGAAAAACGACCTCTTTTTCACGATAAGTTTGCGGCAACTTGAATCGAACGTCGGTGTACTTGCTATTGAGCGAACGCAATTCTACCGTAATAGTCTTATCGCCATGAGTTCCTTGCGCTCTACCATAACCAGTCATTGATAATAACATATAGTCTCTTCTTTTGTGATAAACAAATGGAGCAATTTTCTGATTAATTGGGGTTCGATAGAACAATCGCTCAACAAATTTAATGTTTTTTGGAAAAACAAAGATACTCAAAGCAAATGGAAAACAAAGCGTTTGAGTTGTAAACCAAAAAGGGTGTATTTGATTCAATCAAATACACCCTTTTTGGAAACACTATCTTAGCTAGTTTTTATTGAAGCCGAGCGATAATAGTTTTATTACCTTTTACTTTTTGTCCAAGGTCTATTTCTAGTTTTGCATCCAAGGGTAAAAATAAATCTACACGAGAACCAAATTTGATAAAACCCATATCTGTACCTTGCTTTACCGTATCGCCTTCTTCTACATAATTAACAATACGTTTTGCCATTGCACCTGCAATTTGACGGAGCAAAATTTCACCTTCTCCATTTCCAATAACAACTGTTGTGCGTTCGTTTTCGGTCGATGATTTTGGGTGCCAAGCCACCAAGTATTTGCCAGGGTGATACTTGAAATAGTTGACCGTACCACTAATTGGATTTCGATTCACGTGAACATTAGTCGGACTCATGAAAATAGATACTTGCAATCGTTTTGCCTTGAAATACTCATCTTCATTCGTTTCTTCTATAACAACGATTTTTCCATCCGCAGAGCATAAATTACGTTTTCGTCCGTTATGAGAATTTCTCGTGGCGGATTACGAAAAAATTGTAAAACTGCCGCAAATAAAACTAAAGAAATTACACCTACAATAGTAAGCACTTCAGGGAATTTCCAGAGACAAATAAATTGATAAAAGCGAAGAAAAGCCCCAATACTGTTAATATCTTATACCCCTCTTTATGTATTTTTAACCTCATATTCTTTTATGGTACGTTCAAATATTTTTTGTCAAAATAGACAACTCAATAAAATATTCATTACTCAAACAAACAAATGAGCACTAATGTTTTATGTTTTCAATAATCAATGTTTTTACAAAAATAGAAAATATGCACACATATTCAACAGCTTTTCGACTAAAGTATTGTTAATCCTTCTTTTAAGACGCATTTTTTATACCAAATCAGTTTTTTAATTGAATAAAGAGATTTGTGACGATTTAAAAAATCTAAAAACCTTTTTATTTTGTTCAACATAAAGGGAGATTTAGCTAAAAAGCCAGCAAATATTTAATTCGGTCTAATATTTGAATTATATAATATATGCTAAAAATAACACATATATTATTTTTAATTGCAATTGCTGCAATTAATACTTTTGCTTCTCAGCGTTTGGTACTACAATCCAAGTCTGCCACTGCACTCAATACCGTAACACTTTATCCTGATAGTAGTTTTATCAAACATTCCAATATTGCTTTTGAGGAAGGGTCTAGTTTGAATTAATAGGAGAAGTATCGAAGAACACGAAGACGATGCCCAAAACCAAAAATTCAAATGGTAAAGGTAAGAGTTCTACTGGCAAAATAGGTTGGATTTATGGCGACGCTTTGGCTATTATTGTACCCGATTATCAAGTAGATGACAAAGTGCGTTCTTTTCATAAGAAAAAAATAAATTTAGATAGCGGTTTCGATGAAGCATTGATGTGGATAGCGTCAATGGAAGGACGAGACAATTTTCATGCACAAGATTATATGAACCCTATTTATAATGAATATTATTTGGTTATAACCAATAAACTTGGGAAATCGGTACATATAAATATATCAGGCGTTAATGCAAGAGGTAAAAACGAATTGACGAGTTTGGAGTTGATAGATATGACAGATGATTTTATTCCAGAAATATTGGTGCAAACTATAAGTCATTCTAATCATAATAATTTGCCAAATAAAAATATAGAAATTTATGGTTTTCAAGCAGGAACATTGGCTAGATTATTAGAAGAGCGGCTTACATTAAGCTACTCAGACGATTTGCAATCACCTGCAATATCAAAGCAAATAGAAATAGACAAAGATCATATTCGAATAGAATACATCGATTATCTTTCTTGTGCCAAGTACGGGCAAAATATTTCAACACAAAAAATCAATAAAAATTAGAGCGTTGTATGGAGTATGTCACTTATACTTACGTGTGGAACACACGAAGGAAGGCTATGAATCTTTATATGATGAAACTCGAACAAGTATAAAAGGAACATCTAAATACGATTGTCTTCTAAAAGAACATCCTTCCCAGACTTCAAAAAACTGGTGAAAATATTTAAGAATGAGTCATTGAAAATAGTCAAACATTTTGAAAAAGTGGTGATGCAAGGGCAAACCAAGAAGATAGAATACTATCTTTTGGTTCAATCAAAAAGAGGAATACTTGGTACTTGCCAGCCAATTGTGTAAAATTCGAAAATATTGTTCACGCAAGTATATTAAATGATTATTATAATCAAGCGCCTCTACATAAAAACGATTGGAGTAGCAAACATACTTTTGTTCAAAGCTCAAAAAAGACAATGGTTTCGAATAAAAACTAAGCCTTGGGACTAAAACTGTACTATTTAAACGACCGAAGTTCTGTGTTGCAAGAGCTTCGGTCGTTTAAATAGTATTATAATGGTTTGAAATTATATTTATATTTAGTTCACTCCTTATTTTTTTATTCTAAACTAAGAAGTAAAGTCGGTTATTTGTTTTCTAAAAATCAGAATTAGAAACAAAATAATCGAAACACTTTACATGCCCTTCTTTTTTAGATTAAATCTAGTAATCTAAGTCTTTAATTTTCTTTGGTTTATCATAAGAAAAGACATATATTTGCACCGATTTTGAGAAGCTCTCTAAAAGTATTGAAAATTTCAAACTTTTTTGATAGTACTTATTTTTGGAATCATATTGAATTAACTATTTATTTGAATCAATAATATATTTTTGAATATGGCAAATATCGGTCGAATCAAACAAATTATCGGACCCGTAGTTGATGTATCCTTCGCAGGAGATAACTCTACGCTTCCAGATATCTTAAATGCATTAGAAATTACAAGAACCAATGGTGATGTTTTGGTACTTGAAGTACAACAACACCTAGGAGAAGATAGCATTAGAGCTATTTCAATGGACTCTACGGATGGTCTTACTCGTGGTGCAGAAGTAGTAGATACGGGTAAAGCAATTGCAATGCCTATTGGTACTGCCATTAAAGGTCGTTTGTTTAATGTAGTTGGTCAAGCAATTGATGGTATTGGAGAAGTTCCTAAAGGAGCGGACGCATACCCAATTCACCGAAACCCTCCTGCATACGAGGATTTGTCAACCGAAAAAGAAGTACTCTTTACAGGTATCAAAGTAATCGATTTGATTGAGCCTTACTCAAAAGGAGGAAAAATTGGTTTATTTGGTGGAGCAGGTGTAGGAAAGACTGTATTGATTATGGAGTTGGTAAACAACATTGCCAAAGCATATGAAGGTATTTCTGTATTTGCGGGTGTTGGAGAACGTACTCGTGAAGGAAATGATTTGCTTCGTGAGTTTTTGGAATCTGATGTAATCGACTATGGTGCAAAATTCAAGCACTCTATGGAAGAAGGCGGATGGGATTTGGCAAGTGTAGATATGAAAGCACTTGAAAACTCAAAAGCAACCCTAGTATTTGGCCAAATGAATGAACCTCCTGGAGCACGTGCACGAGTGGCACTTTCAGGATTGACAATTGCTGAATATTATAGAGATGGAGACTTGTCTGACCCAACTGGTGGACGTGATATCCTTTTCTTTGTTGATAATATATTCCGTTTTACTCAAGCAGGTTCTGAAGTATCAGCCTTATTGGGGCGTATGCCATCAGCGGTAGGTTACCAACCAACCTTGGCAACAGAGATGGGTGTAATGCAAGAGCGTATTACTTCAACCAAACGAGGTTCTATTACTTCTGTACAAGCAGTATATGTACCTGCAGATGATTTAACGGATCCAGCTCCTGCAACGACATTTGCTCACTTGGATGCAACAACTGTATTGAATCGTAAATTGGCTGCCATTGGTATTTATCCTGCGGTGGATCCTCTAGATTCTACTTCTCGTATCCTCGATCCAGCTATTATTGGAGAAGAGCATTATCAAACAGCTCGTAAAGTTCAAGCAATTTTACAACGTTATAACGAGTTGCAAGATATTATTGCGATTTTGGGTATGGAAGAGTTGTCGGATGAAGACAAACAAGTAGTACACCGTGCTCGTCGAGTACAGCGTTTCTTATCTCAACCATTCCATGTAGCAACACAGTTTACTGGTTTGGAAGGCGTATTGGTACCAATCGAAGATACAATCAAAGGGTTCAATATGATTATGGATGGCGAAGTTGATGAGTATCCAGAAGCAGCATTCAACTTGGTTGGGTCTATAGAAGATGCTATTGCAAAAGGCAAGAAAATGTTGGCAGAAGCCTAATCATGTATCGGAGTGTTCACGTATTTATTGATGTGAACACTTGCCTGCGGCAGGCAGGCGTGAAAACACTTAAAAAATGAATATAACAGTATTAAGTCCAGATAAAGAAATATTTCAAGGCCCTATTACTTCGGTCAAAGTACCAGGTGTCAATGGACAATTTGAAGTATTAAACAATCACGCTCCTATCGTTTCTGCTTTGGTAGAAGGTCCTGTTCGTGTATTGAAAACAGACGGAGAAAAAATGATTTTTTCTATTGAAAAAGGATTTTTAGAGATATTGAACAACGAGGTTTCATTGCTCGTACAAGGCGTAAAAGAAGGATAACAAGTGTAGCAATATTGCTCACTAAGTTTATAAATAATTCTTTATACTATAATAAAAAGGACAGTCAATTTGACTGTCCTTTTTTATTTTTAGAGCAGATCTTTAGACATTATTCTGAAAGAATTTAAAAAGGAGGCGGGTGGCTGCGCCACCCGCCGAAATAGTGGCCGCCGCCAAGCTTTCTATACGAAATTCCGTAGAATAATCTTTTTTGTACAAAAAAGAGATTCGATATTATAGATATTTGCTTTTGTGCAAAAAATAACCGTAATTTTGCACTAACCTGCCGTTACGGGCAATAATTACACAAACATTTAAAAAGAAATTTTATTATGGTTGATAATGAGAAAACACGTTATAGCGATAATGAACTAGTAGAATTTAAAAGCTTAATAGAAGAGAAGTTGAAGGTAGCGCGGGAGCAATTAGAATTTTACTTAGCTCAATTATCCGAAGTAGGACAAAGTGCTGATACCAAAGTTAGAGGTTTGGATGATGGTATCGGAACTGCGGAAAGCGAAAGATTGACTGCTATGGCAGGAAGGCAACGCAAACACATTCAACACCTCGAAAATGCTTTGATTCGAATCAAAAATAAAATATACGGTGTTTGTCGAGTTACTGGAAAACTAATTTCCAAAGAACGACTTCGGGCTGTACCGCACGCTACACTTAGTATAGCTGCCAAGCAGAAAAATAATAATTAATAATCAAGTAAAAACAATAAGGAGTTCCTCAAGGAACTCCTTATTGTTTTTAAAATTCTTGATAAGAATATTTTTTGAATAAGACAACGTTTTCCAGAATCCTGCGTTTCTATCCTGAAACAATAATTCCATTTATGCCAATCAAATCAAAAGGATTTTTATTAAGCTTTTGTTGCTTACTTCTCTCGCAAATTGTACTCGCTGCGCCTCGATTTGAGTATACGCCCGAAGCCAAACAAGCCTACCAAAAGGCATTGAGTTTGCGCTTTGACGAAGCTCGACATATTTTGGATTGGGTAAAAATGAATGATCCTGAAAATAGAATCATTTATCATATCGAGAATTATATCGACTTTTTTACCATTTTTATAAACGAAGAAAAAGAAGAGTTCAAGACCTTAGAAAAAAATAAAAATACACGCCTCCAAAAAATTCAAGAAGGACCAAAAGATTCTCCATACTATTTATATTCACAAGCCGAAATTCGCTTGCAATGGGCATTGGCTCGTTTGAAATTCGAAGAATATGTAGCAGCTTTCAATGAAATAAGCAAAGCCTACAAGCAATTACAAGAGAATCAAAAAAAATTCCCCAACTTTATTGCCAACAAAAAAAGCTTAGGTATTTTGCATGCCTTATTGGGCACTATTCCCGATAATTATAAATGGAGTGTAAAGATTCTAGGAGGAATGGGAGGTACAATTGAGCAAGGTCGAGCAGAAATAGAAGATGTTTTGGCTTATGCCAAAACCCATGATTTTTTATTTGAAGAAGAAACAGTTGTGATGTATTCTTGGTTGCTTTTACACCTCAAAAATCAAGAAGATAATGCTTGGAATATTGTTCGCCAAGCCAAGCTCCGACCAAGCCAAAATCCTTTGGCTTGTTTTACTCTAGCCAATGTTGCCATGCGTACGGGTAGAAATGAAGAAGCCATCCAAATTTTAGAAAACCGGCCACAAGGAAAAGCTTTCCATTCGTTTTATTACTTGGATTATATGTTAGGTTTGGCCAAATTGTATCGCCTCGATACCGATGCAGACCAATACATTGAACGCTATATCAACTCTTATCGAGGTCAAAATTATATCAAAGAAGCCCATCAAAAATTGGCTTGGCATCATTTATTGCACAATCGTTCCGCAGCCTATCATAGCAATATGCAGCAATGCAAAACGCATGGGCTTGCCGTTATTGATGGAGACAAAACCGCCCTCCGAGAAGCCAATAAAGGCGACATCCCCGACCCATTTTTACTCAAAGCAAGATTGCTTTTTGATGGCGGTTATTACCACAAAGCTTACTCTTTACTGAAGGATAGAAGAAAAACAAGCTTTGCGCTAGCTCGTTATCGACTAGAGTACACTTATCGTTTGGGGCGCATCACGCACAAACTCAAAAACTACGAAGAAGCACTCGGCAATTATGCCCAAACAATAAGTGATGGCAGCATGGAAAGCTATTTCTATGCTTGCAATTCAGCTTTGCAAATGGGGATTATTTACGAAAAGCTATTTTTGTACACCAAAGCAGATGAATATTACAAAAAATGTCTTTCCTTTAAACCCGATGAATATCGGAATAGTTTGCACCAAAAAGCAAAGGCAGGTCGAAACCGTCTAAAGACACTTTCTTACTAATTTATTTATCGGCTGGCTAGAGTGAACTGGACACTTTAGAATTTATGATTTTAAGGAAAAAAACAAGCTCAATCCTAATCTAAAACTAAAGATTAGAGTGTCCTGTTCATTTTTATCTAATCTTTTTAATTCCATTTTTTTTCAAAAAAAACTTGCGAGCTATCTTTATTTACAGTAACTTTGAATTGCAAAGTACTTTTATTGTGAGATATTAATCAATCTATAATGATGGATAAACGACAAGAACATTTAGAAACCTTGAGTGAAATTCGCTCTTTGATGGAACAATCCTCTCGATTCATTTCCTTGAGTGGCTTGTCGGGCGTAGCAGCAGGTATTTTTGCATTAATAGGCGCAAGCTTTGTCTTTATGTATACCAACACAATGCCATTCAACGGCAGTCGTATTTACTATATAGAAGCACCTTTGTCGCAAAAATGGGGTTTGGATTATTTGACCTTTTTCTTTTTAGATGCTTCTATGGTTTTGCTTTGTGCCGTAGCCGCAGGAATATTTTTCACGACTCGTCAAGCCAAACGAAAAGGGCAAAAAATATGGGATAAACTAACCATGCGTTTGCTATACAATCTCTTATTGCCTTTGGCAACAGGAGGTATTTTTTGTCTCGGTTTGATGTATCATGGCGCCTCGGGTTGGGTTGCTCCCGCCACCTTGATTTTTTACGGATTGGCATTGGTCAATGCAAGTAAATACACTTTGCATGATATTCATTATTTGGGGCTTTGCGAAATTGCTTTAGGGCTTTTGGCAACCTTTTTTATAGGATTTGGATTAGAATTTTGGTGTATTGGTTTTGGTCTAATGCATATTTTATATGGAACATTGATGTATTTTAAATACGAGAAAAGCTAAATTATGAATAATTTCGCTTTAGAAAAACGGAGGTTTCCAATTGGTCGCTTTCAATTTCATGAAAAAACAATTGAATGAAGCACATCATTACAAGTCTGAATAAAACATTTGACAATCGTACTCGATTGGGCATCATGTCTATTCTAATGGTCAATGAATGGGTCGAATTCAAAGTACTAAAAGAAACCTTGGGCTTGCACGACGGCACATTAGCAAGTCATATCAAAGGCTTGGAAAAGAAGGAATACATCGAAGTCCGTAAAGAATTTGTAGGCAAAAAACCCCAAACGACTTATGCTGCCACCGTCCTCGGCCGCAAAGCTTTTAATGAACACTTGGATGCTTTGGAAGCTTTATTGAAGCATCGGGAGTAGGGAGTATGTTTATGTAAATGTTAGCGACCAGCAAGAAATTATAACACAACAACTGATCTAAATCTATGACTGTTAAGGAATTTTTGAAGAGGTTTGAAAAAGAATTACCCAAAGATAGTAACTCAAACAGTACATTTGAGGATTACAAAAAATGGCAAAATGAATTTTCAAAAAGGACTTCCAATTTTCATAAAACAGTAAAGCAACCCAGCTCGGCGTAGAATGTTCTACGTCGTTATGTTGGCAAGTATCTGACTTGCCATCACATTCAAAGCGTAACGAATACTACGCTGAGCTAGACAAAAAGTAGAATAAAATCTAAGAAAATCCAACAAAAAGCTAGAAATTGAATAAAATAAAAAATTATGCAATCAATCAATAAAATGAGTAATCTTCAATTGGAGCTGTTAAAAATATTCAGTTTTGATATAAATGAAGAACAACTTTTGGAGATAAAATCAATATTGACTACATATTTTGCCGATAAGATAACACAAGAAGATGTGGATAAATTATTTGAAGCGCAAAATTGGGGAACGGAAAAAATTGAAGAATGGTCGAAAGAACACATGAGAATAAAAACCAGCTCGGCGTAGAATATTCTACGTCGGTGTGTCGGCAAGTATCTGACTTGAGCGAAGGGCAATTCAGAAATTTATCAGCCATATGGCATGAATTGCTATCATTTAAAGCGTAACGAATACTACGCTGAGCGAAAAAAAAAGAATAAACCTATATTTTTTTATTTCAAAACTTTGAATTTCAAAGTACTTTTAAAATATAAATTATAATAATTATGAAAACTTCCAATTATGCAGTAAAAATAGCTGCCAACGACGGCTTCAATTACACTTTATCCAAAGGGACGGAGTGGTATCAAAAAACCTTGGAATTTCGGGAACGAGTCCTGTTCAAAATGGTGGATTATACCGTTCCTATTTACAAGTTTTTTTTCAAACCCAAGCAATCCAAATGGACCATTGACGTGGACGATTTGAGAAAATATGATGCAGGCACACTCGGACATGATTGGGCTTCTTTTTACGACAATCAGCCTTTTTCGATTACCAATAATTACGAAGAACACGATATTTGCCACGTTATTTTGGGCTATAAAACCTCTATTGTGGAAGAAACCAAAATGTATGCTTTTCTCTTTGGGACAGGAAAAAAATCCATCCCTACTTTTTTTACCATCATTATTGGTTGCTTGGTTTTACCGGAGTTTACACGCGAATTTCATCAAGATTATAAAAAAGGACAACAAGCCCTCAATTTTATGGATTGGGATTTCGAATACCTCTTGGGCGAACAAACGGAGACGCTCCGACAAATCATTTTTAAAAGAAAAGTCAAACAAGTTCCCTTGTTTATTTAAACATATCGCCTGTCGAATCAGCATCATTTGAAAAATGACTCTATAGTACTTATCAAGGGATATAGTTAAAAATTTCGGCAGGCGATTATAGGTCAGAAAAAAAATCTATACATCAATCAGAAAATTAATACCATGAAAAAAATAATCGGTTTTATCGAAAATGATGGCTCATATACCAAAATAAACAGCCATAAAGAAAGCCAAAAACCCGCAATACCTAAAGCGATTTCAGAAGCTGAAGGTTTCTTTGGACCAGAAAGTATGCACTGGAAACTGTACTGAGAACCAGGCATTATTGTAGCAGGAATCAGTGCTTTGCTCCTACAAATTGCACATCCTGCGGTAGCAGAAGCCGTCAAGGTTTATAGCCAATATCAAAGTGATTTTCTAGGACGAGCGCATCGTACCATTTTGTCGATGACTCGAATTTGGTTTGGAAGTAGAGCCGAAGCAGTACAATCTTCCGAGCGATTGTATCACATACACGGGCATATCCGAGGTGTTTATTTTCGTACGGAAAATGGGCGTAAAGTTGCCAAATCCTATTGCGGCAATGAACCCGAATTATTGTGTTGGATATTGGCGACGATGACGATGGCAACGGTAGAAGGATATGAAGCGATCCACCGACCGCTTGCCCAAAGAGAAAAAGCTTTGTTCTACGAAGAAACTAAAATAACGGCTCAATTGATGGGTATTCCATTGGATAAATATCCGTCCAATTGGAAGGCATTTGAAGTCTATTATGAAGAACAAACCTGCCCGCCAATAGGGCTCAAAGATGGCTGGCGAGATTCGAGTAGTTTTTTGGAAGTAGGCGAAACGGCAGAACAAATTTCAGCCGATTTATTTGCCACCTATTTCCCTTTTGCTTGGTTCGTCAATATTTTTGCGGGAGGCTTTTTGCCGAGTACTGTTCGAGAAAAATTTGGATTGAAAAATCGCTCCTTTGCCTTTTCAATGAGCATTGGATTTGTACATTTATTGATGCGACTGATTCCTTCTTTTTTGCGAGCAGCCCCACATTATCATCAAGCCATGTATCGTTTGGCGAAAGCCCGAAAAGAGTCTCCAAGCCTACTTTCAAAATGGCACCATTGGTTGGCAAATAGTGTTCCCTTGCCTTTGTTTTCTAATAAATTGAATCCTAAAATCTAAATAAAAATCCATGAACAAATCTAGCTTTTTACATTCCCGTCGCACCGTACAATTTCTCATTTTATGTTTGAGTACAGCCTTCTCTTTTGCCTTGCTTTTTGGGCGTTGGCAATATTATCCATTCGATTGGAGTCAGATTGATTCGATTGGAGATTTGGCGACTTTTCGAGGCGCACCTACCTTCTTGTTTTTAGTTTGGAATTTATTTTTGGCGTGGATTCCCTATTGGATTTCGCTTTCGCTAAATGGCGTTTATACCAAAACAAATTCCAAAATAATATTGGCAGGATTGATAGGATTTTGGTTGCTCTTTTTTCCAAATGCACCATACATCATTACCGATTTATTACACCTCAAAAACCGATTCCCCATTCCGCATTGGTACGACATGATGTTGATTTTTTCCTTTGCGTGGACGGGTTTGGCATTGGGTTTATTGTCTCTGTATGAGGTACAACTTTTTTTAGAAAAACAGTTCAAACAAGTCTATACTTGGTTGTTTAGCATCACGAGCATTGCTTTGGCAGGATTTGGTATTTTTATCGGTCGATTTCAGCGTTGGAATTCATGGGATGTTTTTACGCAACCCAAAACCTTTGGCTATGAAATGGTGCGAACCGTTTCCAATCCTTCCGCCGAAGGAAATACGATTGGCATTGCCTTGGTTATTAGCGGATTTATGCTGATCGGTTATTTGTTTTTGGTTTCTATGCGTTTGAAAAGGAATTAAATCACTTCCCACTATTCAATATCAATTGGCGATAAAAATTGATAGCTCGATGATAGTTTTCGATACTCACACATTCATTGACACCATGAATACTTTTGAGTTCGGGACGACTGAGTTGGATGGGCTGAAAACGATAAATATCTTTGGCTACTTTCTGAAAAAAACGACTATCTGTAGCTGCAATGACCAAAGAAGGACTGATTACAGCATCGGGAAAAATCTCCTGAATGCTCCGTTGAATGACTCGAAACCCAAAACTATTGGTACTCGAAAGGGGAGTAGCTTCACTTGAAAAACCAGCTTCACTCGACTGAATGATGATGCGTTCGTCGTCGATAATATCTCGAACTCGTTCTCTTACAGAAGCGACGGTTTCGCCAGGCACAATTCGGAAATTGACCTTAGCAGAAGCCGTACTTGGCAATACATTTTCTTTGATGCCGCCACGCAACATCGTGGGAGCGGTAGTGGTGCGAAGCAAAGCACTAGCTGCGGGGTCTTTGCTCAGTTGTTTGACGAGCAACCCTTCTGTAATCCATAAATTGGCAAATAACATTTTGTAAAAAAAGCTCATTTCTGGACCGACATAATCGAAAAATATACCTGTAGCACCTGCAATTTTCACCGGAAAAGGATTTTCTTGCAAACGATAAATCGCCTTGCTCAGAATGCCCACCGCCGTTTCGGCAGGTGGCATGGAAGAATGTCCACCATTGGTTATTTTCGATGTAAGCGTCAATGTAGTATACCCTTTTTCGGCAATACCAATCATCGCCAAAGGTTTGTCCAAACCCTTGAGTGCATTATCGACAACCATTTGTCCTTCGTCGAGTACATATTCGAATTGGATATTGTTTTTTTCAAAATAAGCCGCCATTGCTTGCCCGCCATTTTTGCCACTGACTTCTTCGTCGTGTCCAAAAGCCAAATAAATAGTCCGAGTTGGTTGATAATTTTCCGAAAGGAGTAATTCGACAGCTTCCAAAATTCCCATGACATTGAGCTTGTCGTCGAGCGTACCACGACCCCATATTTTGCCCTCTTTTATTTCGCCACCAAAAGGCTTGGCAAGCCACTCGTCTTTACTCGATTCTTCTACAGGAACGACATCTATATGTCCCATCAAGAGGATGGGTTCAAGCTGCGTATTATTTCCCGACCATTTGTAAATGTGTGAAAATTGATTGATGGTCGTACGCTCTAATTCTTGATGCGTTTTCGGAAATTTTGTTTGTAGTAAAGTATCGAATGCACTAAAAAGGCTGGTATCTAAAGTTGTTGGACTCGCAATAGTTGGTATTTGAAGGGCTTCCGCCAAACGCTGATTAGCGTTTGCATCTATGTTTTTTAGAGCAATAGCATCTACTCCTGTCAATTGTTTGGAAGAAAAGGAAAAGGTCTTGATAAGTAGGATGCCTACAATAATAATTATTGCAAACAATATCAATCGAATGATCAATCGGCGGAGTTTTCTCATAAGGTTTTTCTAAGTAGAATATGAATAAAACGAAAGCTAAATCAAAAATAATTTACTTCGTTTCATCCATTATATCGTCAATAATATTGCCAGAATTGTCAGTACTTGGAATGGCTTTTTCGATTGTTTCATCAGCATTTTCTGCTGGTTTTTCTGGAACACTAAAAAAGCTTCTGTGAAAAAGAATAATACTCGTAACACCCGTTGTAATAGCAACATCAGCTATATTGAAAACAGGACGGAAAAATAAAAAAGGTTTGCCACTCCAAAAAGGAAACCAATCTGGAAAATGTCCACTAAACATCGGGAAGTAAAGCATATCGACCACTTTTCCGTACAAGAAGCCAGCATAACCGCCACCTTCGGGAAACATCGTTGCCAATCCGCTGTGGTGGTAGCCGCTTGGCGAAAAAATCAAACCATAAAAAGCACTGTCTAATATGTTGCCAATTGCGCCTGCCAATATCAAACCAAAACTACACAACAAGCCAAGTGATGCGCCTTCTTTTTGTAGTAATCGGATATAATAAATCAATCCTCCAACAGCTAATATTCTAAACAAACTGAGAATCAATTTTCCGAAAGGTTCGGGCAATTCCAAACCGAAAGCCATTCCTGGGTTTTCGGTAAAATGAAGTCTAGCCCAATTGCCTATAAGCATGATTTCTTCTCCATAACTCATACTGGTTTTTACCCAAATTTTGAGTACTTGGTCCAAAATTAAAACGAATATAACCAGCAGTGTAACTTTTAATCCTTTACTCAAAATAGTTGCTTTTATGATTTATAAACAATTATAAAGATTCCAAACCAAAAGAAAAGCTTGTGTCTTTATAAATAATCTTCTTGATAAGCAAACGCAAAAAGCAGAAACAATGATTTGCAAAATCAGCACAAAATAATTATTATTTTTGACTTTAACTCTCTATCCTCTTTTTGATATACGGATAACTAAAAACCGCCAAGAGAATCATCAAACATCCAATATAAAATCCAGTATTGAGTTCTTCGTTTTCGTTGAGGATAAGCCAAGCTAAGACAATTCCATATACAGGTTCTAAGTTAACCGTCAAATTTGCTGCGAAAGCAGAAAGGTATTTCAAGGAAACTAATCCCAAAACATAGGCAAAAGTTGTACATAAGAGTGCCAAAATAAATAAGAAAATCCAATCATTGCCCACAGGTATAAAAACGGTTTCTGGATTGGCATACCAGTAAAAGGGCAAAATACAAGTGATAAAAAGACAGGCACTGCCCAACTCCAAAAAAGTAATACTCAAAGGTTCTGCTTCGTTTACTAGTTTTTTATTCAAGGTAGCAAACAAGGCTGCCAAAAGTGCCGACAACAAACCAATCCAAACGCCAAGCATCATACTCGTTTCGATATTGTTGACCACCAACATCATTCCTGGAATGACCATTAAGCCAAGCCCAATTTCATAAAATTTTATTTTTTCTTTTAAAATAAAAGGCTCCAAAAAAGCAGTAAAAAAAGAAGTAGTTGCCATGCAAACCAAGCAAATAGAAGCATTACTATACTTAATAGCAGCAAAAAAACAAATCCAATGCAAAGCCACTAATACTCCAATACCCATATATTGTAAAATCAATTTTTTGGGAATACCTGCCAATGCTTTTCCAAATCGAATCAGAAAAAATAAGCTAATACTTGTGATAAATACGCGCCACCAAACCAAAACGACGGCGGACAGAGAAATTAAGTCTCCCAAAATAGCAGTAAAACCATACAAAAGTACGGCAATGTGCAACTGTAAATAGGCTTTTTTTACTGGATTCAATTTGCTTCGTGTTTTTTTACCTCTAAAATTCCCAAATGTACGGAGGATTTATTATTTTTATGGTTTGAATTAAAATCTAAAAAATTTATGTCAATAAGCGTTGGAGATAAAGCACCTAGTTTTAGTCTGATTTCAGACGAAAAAAAACCAGTGACTTTGAGTGATTATGAAGGAAAAAATATTGTTTTACTATTTTTCCCATTGGCATTCACAGGAGTTTGTACAACCGAATTGTGTAGTATGCGCGATAATATCGCCAACTATTCCGATTTGGATGCTGCAATATTAGCCGTATCGGTAGATTCTCCGTTTACTTTAGAGCAATTCAAAAATGCTCAAAACTTAAACTTCCCCCTACTTTCTGATTTTAACAAAGTAGCATCAAGAGCTTACGATTCTTTGTATGAAGAATTTCCAGCTTTCGGCATGAGAGGTGTATCTAAACGCTCTGCTTTCGTTATAGATAAGAAAGGAATCGTTCGTTACAAAGAAATTTGTGCATCTCCAGGAGATTTGCCAAATTTTGATGGGATTAAGGAAACTTTATCTAGTTTAAATTAGTTTAGACAAATGTAATCTGTTAAAAAATAGAGCAAAGTTAAAGGGAAAAGAATAAATTTATATTCTTTGAAGTAGTGGAAATTGGAAGTCATTGAAAATGATGTCAGTTGAGCTAATTAAAGGAAATCAAAATTTAAATTTATTTTGACCCAACCACAAAATGATAGAGTATGTTGAAATTACATTTATCCACAGAAATTTATAATCACACCGTCGAAGAGCTAGAAGAAGTACTTTTGGCAGAAGAAACAACAGATACAGGTGTGACTTCTCAACTCATCGTTTACAACGATGACCACAATACATTCGATTGGGTAATAGAATGTTTTGTAGATGTATTGAGTCATTCATCCGAACAATCGGAGCAATTAGCATTGATTATTCATTATAAAGGAAAAGCAATTGTCAAAACTGCTTCGATGAAAGAATTGAGACCGTTCAAAGATGCTTTAATAGATAGAGGACTTTCTGCGGTTATCGAACAAAATGATTAAGGTCGAACAAAAAGTAATTCGCTTTTTGTTCTTTAAAGAATAGAGTATCACAATAGAGGAATTGGGAATAATTTTTCGTTCCTAATTCTTATTTTTGGCTAGCAATGACAGTAGATGTTATTGCTCTTTTTTATTTACGCTCAATCCTCCTGCCTGTGTACTGGTTGCAAGAAGAAGAACTCAATTTTCCACATCCTAGCTATGCCAATGAAGATGGCATATTAGCTGTAGGAGGTGATCTTTCTCCTCGGCGACTAATTTTGGCTTATAGCAATGGTATTTTTCCTTGGTTCAATCCTGGTGATTCTATATTGTGGTGGTCGCCTGATCCACGATTTATTTTATTACCCAATGAGCTGAAAGTCTCCAAAAGTATGCGCCCTTATTTCAACCAAAAAAAATTTGATTTAACGGTTGACCAAGAATTTGAACAAGTCATGCGAGCTTGCCAAAAGCAATACAGAAAAGGACAAGGTGGCGGTACATGGATTAGCGAAGAAATGATAGAAGGCTATGTTCAATTACATGAATTGGGTTTGGCACATTCAGTCGAAGTTTGGAAAGAGGGCGACTTAGTAGGCGGCTTGTATGGCATCGCTTTGGGCAAAGTCTTTTTTGGCGAATCCATGTTTTCTACCGTAAGCAATGCTTCCAAATTCGGGTTCATCAGCCTCGTCCGCCAACTCATCGAATGGGATTACAAACTCATTGATTGCCAACAAGAAACCCAACACCTCGCTAGCCTCGGCGGAAAAGGAATTCCTCGAACAGAATTTCTCGAATACCTCCAACAAAACCAACAAGAAAAAACGCAGCAAGAAAACTGGGGGAAGTATTTTTAGGAATAAGTATTTACAGGGCAAAATAACTCACTTTCTCTGCTATCTCCGTTTTCTCTGTGGTAAAAAGAAAGGAAATACCATCAGCCTTCTTCCGCCAACAATCGAAAAGACATTCGATGATACTTAGTCGCACCATGTATAGCAATCGCAGCTCGATGTTTTTTGGTCGGATAACCTTTATTTTGCTGCCAATCATAAGCAGGAAATTCTGTGGCAATTTTCTTCATATAATCATCTCGGTAGGTTTTTGCCAAGATAGAAGCCGCCGCAATAGAATAAAATTTACTATCACCTTTTATGATACAATGATGCGGTATTTTTTTATATTTTTTAAAACGATTGCCATCTACCAAAATAGAATTGGGTCGTTTTTTGAGCTGGTCCAATGCTAAGTGCATCGCCAAAAAAGAAGCATTTAAAATATTGATTTCGTCAATTTTGGCTGGATCCACTTGAGCTACCGCCCAAGCGATAGCTTCTTTTTCGACAACCAACCTTAGTTCGTCTCTTTGTTTTTCCGATAATTTTTTGGAATCATTGAGAACAGAATGTTCAAAATTGGGAGGCAAAATAACGGCTGCAGCAAAAACAGAACCAGCCAAACAACCCCGACCTGCTTCATCGCAGCCCGCTTCTATATCGTCTTTATTCAAAAAAGCTTGAAGCATAAAAAATAGATTTAATTACTCAAAATCAACCAGCTCACCCCAACAGAAATATAGTTCATACGATGACTAATTCCTGTACCAAACGAAAAGTCAAATTGTAAATTTTCATTCGCTAAATAAGTGAAGCCCGCATCAAAATTCAAAACACTTTCTTCTAGTTCTATAAATTCTCCATAAGGTTCGATATAAACCCCCACTTTGTTATTGACGCTAATCCCTAAGGCGATGGAATAGGTCAAATCGCCTTTATCTGAATCAAAATAGTTGTAACCAATGTTATAACCCAAACCAACTTTATCAGAAATTTCATGAGCAATCGATAATTTATTGATTGACCCAAAAATATTACCTGTCAATTCATTCGTTCCACTCGGAAAAACCAAATGACTCAAAAAAGCGACTTCTGTTTTAGCCCCTTCTTTTTGATACAATTGTATTTTTGTACCAACTTCAAAATCACTAATACCTTGCACCGAAAAATTATTTTGTTTCAAAGTTTCATATTGACTCAACAACCTCAATTCAATACCTTTGGTAATACCAAAACGAAAAAGAGTTGTTGGAGCTAATAATTGACGGACAGAACTAAAACTTTCTCCTTCAAAGCCTACTAAAAATCCAGATTCAATTTGTAAATTACCCTTTCCAACGGTCGAAGAACTTTCTGTTTGGTCAGGTCGGTCGGTTACTATTTGAGCTTTTATTTGATTTGAGTATAAGGATAAAATAAAAAACAGGATACAGTATATATAAGACTTCATAAATTTAGGATTACTTAATGAAAAAAGTTAGGAAAACAAAAGTATGTTTTTTTTATAGAGGCACAAATTATGAATCATGTTAAATAAAAAACAACCCAAAATCAATCCTCCAACGACTCCAAGAGAAAAAATATGGGACAAATTAACCGTTATCTTTTTGATAGCTATGTTTGCAATAGTGTTATATTATTACCCACAACTTCCTGAACAAATACCAACACATTTCAATGCAAAGGGAGAAGTAGATGGCATGGGAAGTAAACACACAGTTTGGTTGATGCCTTTAATCGCTCTAGTAGTTGTCATACCTATGTTTTATATCTACAAAATACCACATACTTATAACTATTGGACAAAAATAACAGAAGAAAATGCACCTTATGAATACCAACGTGCAAGAGAAATGATTCGGATGGTCAATTTGTCAGTAGCTCTAATATTTTTAGTAACTGCTTTTCAAATGTGCTATTCTGCCCAACATGAAAATGCAGGCTCAGGAATCGCATTATTAATGTTTATTTTAATGGTGACATTTGCCCCTATTATCTGGTATTTTGCTAGCTCTAAATCAAAGCAACAATAAGAAACCGTTTTATGGCGTACTTTTCTTAACTTTGCGCCACTTTGTAAATAAAATAAAGGAATAAGAGTTAATTTTGGCTTTTTTTAAATAAAATTATAAATGGATTTAAAATCCAAAATAGATTTAGACAACTTACCTCAGCATATTGCCGTTATTATGGACGGTAATGGCAGATGGGCAAAAAAACACGGCAAACCACGTGTTTTTGGGCATCGCAATGGAGTAATTGCAGTAAGAGAAATTACGGAAGGAGCTGCTGAGATTGGGATAAAATATTTAACCTTATATGCCTTTTCGACAGAGAACTGGAGTCGACCACCATTGGAGGTAACAGCATTGATGGCACTCTTGGTAGAAACCGTTCGAAAAGAATTGAAAACGCTTACAGAAAATAATATTCGTCTTCAAGCTATTGGGGATTTGAGTAAATTGCCAGACAGAAGTCGGAAAGCTTTATTGGAAGGAATCGAGAAAACGAAGCACCATACACGTATGACGCTCGTTTTGGCATTGAACTATAGCGCACGTTGGGAAATCATGCAAGCAGTCAAATCAATAGCGCAACAAGTTGAACAAAAGAAATTGACTCCCGATGCAATTAAGGAAACGGATTTTGAAAACGCCTTGAGTACAGCAGGTATTCCCGATCCTGAATTATTGATTAGAACAAGTGGAGAAACACGTATCAGCAACTTTTTGTTGTGGCAAATAGCTTATGCTGAATTGTATTTTACACCTATCTTTTGGCCAGAATTCCGAAAGGAACATTTGTGCGAGGCTATTCTAGACTACCAAAATAGAGAACGTCGTTTTGGTAAAACAAGCGAACAAATAGAAAAGAAATAAAAAAATAGACCAGAAAAAACGCTGTGTAATTTGTGGTAAATCACAACATGCTCTTAGTGAGATTTTTTTTGGGATTCAAAATCTCATACAACCAATCTATTAAACTTAGTATACCTTAATTAAGTGCAAAACCATAAAGAGAAAAGAAGAAATTCAAATATGAAGAACTTTATATATTTTAGTGTATTCCTCGTCGTATTAGCGATTATTCCTCAATACGTACAAGGGCAAGTAAGCGATACTATTCCTGTATTCGATTATAGTACACCCAAGGACTATGAACTAGGAGGAATAAAAGTGACAGGAGCAGATTTTAGTGATGAAAATGCACTTATTGCTATTGCTGGATTCAAAGTCGGAGACAAAATTCGGATGCCAGGAGGAGAGATTCCCCGTGCCATCAAAGCATTGTGGCGTTTACGATTGTTTACAGATGTCCAAATTTATCAAGAGAAAACAATTGG